>VYZT01058755.1:0-199648 GCA_013400735.1 Pomatostomus ruficeps | reverse complement strand
CGCCGCCGTCACGGGGGGTGGTGGTGACGGCGGCAGCGCCGCTGCCGCGGGCAGGGCGGGCGCGGGAGGCAGCGAGGGCCGCTCGGGGCTCCTCGCGAGCGCCGGGCAGTAACAGGAGCCCGCTGTGTGTAGGGGTCTCCGCCGCTCCCCAGGCTCTGCAGGAGGTTGTGTGAAGTTTTGTGACCTGGAGCGGTGCGGATCCGCCTAAGTCAGTGACCACTGAGTCAGCGCTTCTGCTGCGGCTGCAGATGGTCGTGTCGGAGCTGCCACGTAAGTAGGTGGAAGGCGAAAGGGTCAAGCTCCCAAACTTTGGGGTGCAGCTTGTTCCGTTCCCTTAGCTTTTCAGAGTTGTTTGGATGTTAGGAGGAATTTCTTCAGAAAAGTGATTATGTATTGGATTGGGATGCCAGAGATTTGGTGGAGTCCCATCCGTGGAGCCACCTGTTTAGGAAAGACTGGACGTAGCACTTAGTGGTGCCTGGTGACATGGTGATGTGCAGTCATAGGTTGGACTGGAAGATCTCAGAGGTCTTTTCCAACCTCATTGATTCTGTGAATCTTGATTCTGCCTCTGAGGTCCCTTTTCCCCTCACTTTATGGAAGGGATTATATTGGCTCGTGGTTTAGCCGCTATGTCTTACCATACCTGACAATGTCAAAGTGGCTTTCTTTGTTGTGGCCTTTTGTAGTGCTCCAGTTTGTAACACTATTTTCTGAAGTATGCTGTAGAGTGAAAAAATTAAGACTTCTGCCTGTGTAATGCAGCTGTCACAACCCTCAGAAGTGGGGACAATAAATTGTCCTACAGTATTACACTTGAAGTAAGCACAGAAATTTTATCTTCATTCTGCATCAGACAGGAGTGCAGTTTGCATGCACTTCCCAATTTTTTATTTTATGGAAGGTTTTCATGAGAGGCAGACATTCTAGCAAGAAATGCAGGGATTAAGTTGGTGCTGAAGGCTGTCAGATGCAGGAGTATAAGCTTGCCGTCTGCTCAGAATTTTGAGAAAGCTAGATTTTTTTTAAGGTGAAGTGTCCTGAGCAAATCATAGTCACAGAAGACTTTCAAACACTTGTTAAAAGGATTGCAAGACTATTTCAGATAGGTGTAAAACAGTTAACTGTCAGATCACAAGTTAGTTGACCAGTTTGCTACAAAAGGCTGGAATTTTCCGGTTTCTGTTTTCAGTGTTTCTAGGACTTTTCTTGGTGCTTCAGTATCAAGTACCATCATCACACAGAAAGAAACAATATGATAATTGAATATGTCTTCAAAAAAAAGAAGAAGTACGAAACAGGCTCTGGTTTCCATCATCTGAGGTTTCTCGTTCATGGGAGGAAATGAAACCAGGCAGTGGATGCTGACATGTGCACGAGGAGTTGGACAGCTCTAGGGAAGGTGGAGGAACAGAGGAATAGCCACTCTGCTGACTCTTACCTGTCTGTGGCCAGCTTTCTCCATGCTCCTCTTTTCCATGAGTTCTCCCAGTCCTCATCTGCAGGGAGAGCTGGGAAGGGCTGCAAGGGGAAATCAGTAACAGTGGGGCAGAAGTAGATACTAACTAAGGGAAACAAGAATAGTGCAAGCACAAGATCCTTCTGTGATGTACTCTCTCTGTTGGTGTTCGTTCTGTGAACTTTTCCAGTTGCCTCTTGAATTCCCATAACGTTATAGCATGGACAACAGCCTGTGACAAGGGCTTCCTCTGGCTAGTGACATGTTTTGGGAAGGACCCTCTGTGATACCTGTGAGCCAAACACCTGCTGGTTGGACTTGGTATTCCACAGTTCTGTCATGGAATGGGACAGTGAACCCAACCCCTGTTCATTTCCTTGCAACTGAAATAGATTTATAGTCCATGAGTAGTGGAAATGCAGTCTTTTGTCATCTTCAGGTGGATATAGGAGGGATATAGAATTTTTGTAGGAAAACATATGAAATTTGTAATGATTTGGTGAATTACTTCATGCAGCTTTGAATTGATGTTTAAAAAAGACATTCAGAGGTAGCTCTAAAAGCTGCCTTATCTTTCTTCAATCTCTAAATATATAAGTATATACCAAATTTACCACTTGGCTCCTTGTGTAAAGCTGTATTGTTTTGAGAGCTGGATAAAGTAGATGTAGTAAACTTTTTTCTTTCTTAATACGTGTTCAGCTAAGGCGGAATGTTCTGTTACAGTAACATCTCTTTGACACATGTATGATCTTCCAACCACAGTAATTTTCTTTTATTAGCTTTGGGTTTTAGATAGCTTTCTGATTCTGCTGTTAGGAAGCTGAGGAAAAGGTTCATGTTTTCACTTGGTGGGTTTTTAAGATGACAGTAACAAAACCTTACTGGTGTTAAAATCTTCAGCTCAATACAATTTCTACCTTGTGTGATTTCGTAGTATATTAAGAGAATTGGCAGGTTTCAGTAGAGGCTTATCTCCTGTTATAGAGCGTGTATTTCTCTGAATATAAATAGGAATCTCAAAGAAAGTTTTGCTCAAGATTTATGCAAATATTTATTTACATTCAGAATAGGCATGAAAGTTGAAAGAATACCTCGAAAGATGTTTTCTCATTTGCTTTGTCTGTTGTCTATGCATACATGCTGTTGTTAGTGGTATTTATATTCTTTGTCCTTAGCTGTAGGAAAAAAGCAACTATGATGAGATCGAACACTTAAAATCTTAATGCTTTGGAAATATAGCTGTGGTTGTGCTGTGTTCTGTTCTTAAGTGTTCTGAGCAGAGGAGATTATGGATTAATTAAACATAGTGGATGGGGTGAATGATGGGACTCAGAGTCAAAGGTTGTGTAAACCTGAGTTACTCCTGTACGGTGCAGACAGATAACTTGTTATCCCATTTTAAATGCCTCAAGTGTTGGGACTTCCTGGATTTCACTTAAAGAACACAGAAGCATTTTAATATCTCTATTATTCTAGTTTTCTTTTTCTATTAGTATCTTTTGAGTAACCTCCCTTGGCTATGTTCAGGCCTTTCCAATATGTATGTCCTCACAAAAACAGCTGGAGAATGTTGTTAGCCAATAAATATATTTATTAACTTTTTCTGTTTGTTCTTATCTCATCAGATAGCTCAACATGAACTTTAACCATCGAGATCATTTAAAAAGTGAACAGAATAATATCTTTTCTTCTGAGAGCTGGCTACAGGATTCTGAGTTTCTCCTGCAGTGCAGTCCTGTTCACTGCCTCTTCCTGTAACAGGACATGGAGCTACGTTCCTTTCTTCATGATAGGTGCTAACGAAGTTATTTGTTTCATCAGAGGAAATGCAGATCCATGAAATCACATTCTGTGCAAGTAAGTTAATGAAGGGGTATTTAAACTTTGCTGTCGCATCATCACTCTTTTGTTTATATTGACACGGCTCCCAAAGTCACTGTCAGGATTGAGTTCCAGGCGGTAGAGATGGTTATTGTCAGAGAACCATTACGGTTTAAAGCTCCTCTGCAATTTTGTCATGCTCTTGAGCTGCTGCTTTGTTTGTATGGTTAGTGGCATAGTTAAGAAAGTGAGTCCATGCTCATTCCGTGTGAATTTTCCTTCTGGGAATGTGTGTGAACTCAGGGAACAGTAAAAGTTTCTAGAACTGTGGGTTTAAGTTTCTTGAATGTTTCATGCCAGCGAGCTGATCTAGAGGTAGTCCTAGAGCTGGGGTTGTTTTCTGTTTTTGTGTCCAGCTGATGGAAGCACTTTGTTCAGGAGGGAATTCTCTCGTGAAATGCTGAAATAACGAGGGCAGCTGATAAAAGCCCCAAGGTGTTCAGCAGACTGCAGTCAGCAGTGGTTTCCGCTGCTCTTACAGCTTTGGGGAGAGTCTGATGTGCTGTACAAGTCAAATATGAAGGTATTAATTTGGAATTTATTCAGTTAATGTGCTGCATCTCAAAGGAGGCTGAAGTTTGACTGCTGATAAAGCTGAATTTATTAAACTGAAAATGACAGCATATTTTTAGTGCTTACATTATTATATGCTTCTTTCTCTCTGAGGAGTAAATAACCTTGAAAAACCTGAATATTGTTGATTATTCATTAAGTATCCTGATGGATATATAATCTTTGGGGAGTGGGAAATAGAGAAGATGAGAGTTCAGGTAAAATATAGCTATTTCCTCTCTTTTGTGAAGAGGCAGTGTTTTTTTTGGGAAAATTTGGATTTCTGACTTGTGAGAATACAGTCCTTCAGCTGCCGAGGCTTGTAAAGCACCCTTAACGTCATAGTTTGAAAGGTGCTGTAAACATGTCAGTATCACACACAAAAGCATATTTCAGCTGTATCCAGAAATCTGTTTCCTTTTGCAGTTTGTGACTGTATGGAACTTGAGTAGCATCATCTGAGGGAGGCAGAAATATTTTTTCATGGTGTCTCAAGTGATAGGTGTAGTATATGGTAGGAGTCTGCAGAGCAGTGTTAGGAGCTGAGAAAGTGTTTGCTTTTGGCTTCATATAAATTCTAGCAGTTCGCCCACTTGTAGGAGAAAAATTTGTGTACTGATGCTTAGCAGATAAGTAATCCTTTTAATACTTGTCTTGCTAAACTTTTGAATGTTTTGGTTTAATGTAAGGTTTGAAGTACTGTTTTGTGGCTCGTGTAGATTAATAGGTCCTGTTCAGTTAAGACTCCAGTCTGGGTTATAGTTGAAAATCCTCACTGTGCCCCAGTTGAAGACTGAGCCCAGTGTACAGCTTGAGAAGTTTGATTCATCACAGTTGACTCTGTTGTTTCTGCTTTTGCCTTAATTCTGATTGCTCCTGATTTGCGTTCTGTTGCAGGCTGTCATTAACTGTTGGCAATGTCTATGATTTTATCTGCATCTGTGGTCCGTGTGAGGGATGGACTCCCACTGTCTGCATCTACCGATTATGACCAGAGCACAGGAATGCAAGAATGTAGAAAATATTTTAAAATGCTCTCAAAAAAACTTTCTCAGCTTCCTGATAGATGTACTCTGAAAACCGGACAGTATAATATAAAGTAAGGCTTCCCATTTATGTATTTGCAACATCTTAGGTTGTGTCTAGTCTGTAAGTGAAAAAGTTAACTGTTCACATTAGAAATGCTTTATCAAACTAAGACTAATTCTTGGCACTATTTATGTATCAGAAATTTAAAACCGAGAAATTGTAGAAAGATTTGAACCTACTCAAATCATGCAAGTTCCTTCTACAAGGGCACAAAGTCATAGGATAAATTCATAGGAAGAGTGACTTTATACTGAAAGAGTAGGTTTGGATTAGATATTCAGAAGAAAATCTTTGTTGTTTATAGTTCACTTGCACTTTAACTGACCTAAATTCTGATTCTAATTTAGATATTTTAAATGAGGTGAGTAATTTCATCTTAACCCCTAGTAATCATGTAGAAGTTAACAGTGGTGGAAAATGTACCACTGGAATGATCCTAGAAAGCGCTCAGCCCTCTCCATCTCCCATTGGGATATGTGAGTTTCCAGCATTTCTTGGATTAAAGCCCGGGATGGACTAAATTGTTTCAGTGTTGTTTTTTTGGGTTTTTTTAACAGGCCAACTATAATTTGCCTGTAAACTGATTAGCTTAAAACAAACTTTTAAGAATGAGATATAAAGCTTAATCAGAGTAGTTTTTACTACTTTTGACTTTGATTACTTTTAATACTGTAAGTTATCCAGCAAGATTTTGAAGAAATTTGAATGTATCATGAAAACCTGAACTCTAATGAATTGCCTAAATGCAACAGGGAATATTGAAAACTGCTCTTTTCTGATTTCATATTTGCCATCTCTGGTTGTCCTTCAACTATCTTTTGAGAATTATTAGTTCTGCAGTCTACAGAACAGTTTTATTTCTCCCCGTGTTCTGGAAAGAACCAACAGCCCTCCGCCCAATCTGAAGATAAGGTTTTGCATTTCTGGGCTGCACCAGATCACATATTGTACATCTGAGATGAGTGAAAAGCTGTTATGGGACAAACCTGCTGTATTTCAGCATCCTAAAAGTTTTATTATTTTCTGTCTCACGTCTGTGTGTGTATGTATGCATACACACACATGTAGATATATACACACAAATATATGTGTAATATAGCTTCTCATATGATCATACAATGTGGTGTTCAAGTAAAACATTGCCTAAAATAACTTACTTTTCTTCTAGAATACTGTTGGACTTTTAAGTAAACATTTATTCCTTTGCTACTCCAGATAAGTTTTTGTTTTTCTGATTGTAGCATATGAGATCAGACTAGAGAAACAGTTAATTCACTGGATTTAAATTTGAAATTTTGAATATGTTTTCTCAATTCTAGCTTTATAAGTTCTCTGGGAGTAAGCTATATGATGTTGTGCACTGAAAATTATCCCAGTGTCCTGGCTTTCTGTTTCCTGGATGAGCTTCAGAAGGAGTTCATCACTACCTACAATATGATGAAGACAAACACTGCTATCAGACCGTACTGTTTTATAGAGTTTGGTAAGGATCTGACTTTTTTCCGCTTCATTCTCATACTAAGACAAATGGGTATTTAAATAAATGCAACTTAATGCACACAAAAATACAGTATCCAAAGCAGTTTATAGCTTTGTTTCAGGTGGATTTAGAGTCTGATTTAACTCCTGTTAGAGTAAATAAAAAATACGTCTGGGGCATTAAATTAGGCTACTAGAGTTTTATCCAAACTTACTTCAGTTCATTCCAGTAGGTTTTGGTGCCTTGTGTGACTAACTCTGGAGTTCATCTTCTAGTTAATGATACTAGGAGTTGTTTAACTTGATACCTGTTGAAATACTTAACCTGTGAAGTCACTGAGGTTCATAAATATCTCAAGTAAAAGATTGCAGTGTCGTGTTAGCTCTTAGCTATGCTACCTTTTGTTCAATACATGAAAGGAGAAATTTTTATTTGTCTTGCGATCTAGTGAAGCATTTAATATTCAGACTCCATCTCATATATACCAGATAACAGCTGTTATGAATTCCATTAATTTATGTTGCTTTAATACTGTGTATTAGAAATTACTGCACTTAGTATTCTTATAAACCACATTAGAGCAAAAAGAACAACTGTTTCAGAAACACGGGGGAAGATACTCCAGTTGGTTAATTCCCATCTGTAATTCAGTCAGTCAGTTATTGACAATTTCTGTGTAACGTTATTGTCATCCTTGTGAAGATTTCTATGAGCGCTTTTTTTTCTTCCACAACATAATTTTTTTATAAGGATATTCACTAAACTAACAGAAAATCTAGAATGAGTGCAATAAATCCATTGTATTAGAAATGCATTCAGTCTCATGCAATGAAAAGTCATTAGTTTATTCACAGTAATTGGATAATTAGATTTTTAGAGCTTAATTTTTTTTAACTGCAGAATGAAATAACCCATGATGTATGAGGCACAAAACAGAAATAGTGTTAAAAATCCAAGATAAATACAAATATTTCAAACAATATATTTCAGTTTTTGAACTGAAAATCTGCATGGTCTTGGATTATGAAATTAACAAAGTCCATAGAAATGTACCTTTTTATTTTAAATTTTGCACAGATAATTTCATTCAGAGGACCAAACAGAGATACAACAACACACGTTCTTTGTCAACAAAGATGAATCTTGCTGACATGCAGACAGAAATCAAACTGAGACCACCGTATCAAATTTCTTTGTCAGAACTTGGTTCAGCCAATGGCTTTTCACATGTATCTGTGGGGGAGTATAAGGGTACTGGTAAGATATCTGCAGGTAAGTTCCAGACTTCTGTTGTTGTATCCTTAAGTGAGACAGATGCAGCAAAATTAATTTTTTTTCTTTAAAAAAGAGCTTTTTTTCATGTTTCTATAACTTAAAGCTTGTATGACCTTATGTGTATTTTGGCTCAGATGTGTTTTGTCCCCTGCTCCAGATGCTTACCTTCCCAAAGCACTCAGAGGGAGAAATGGGTGTGTTTTTTCAAGGGAAAAAACCCTGCAAATGAAGATGAGCACTTAACAAGAAGATGATTGTTCTTTCTCTGACCTTTTAAGATTTCTGAAAATTCGGGGGTTTTTTGCCCAGTAAGACTCAATGTTGACATAAGCTGAGAGCCATGTCAAGAGTTAGAGCAGCTGGAGGGAGAAGTGTCTCTCTGCAATGGTGAAAATCCAAGGAGCTGTGCTGGCTAAAAGATGCACCCTCTAAAATGAGTGCCTTGTGTACAATATTAAGAATTGCAATTTTGTATAAAACTGCCAAATTCATTTAAGAAGTTGTTAATTTTTTAAAACTTTAATTTACTTCATGTAGGAGGTAAATGTGGAATTGTGGGGTTGAGCTGGGTTAAGGGTTTGTGCTGTTAAGTGAATCCTCGGAATGGGTTTGAGGCCCACCTTCAGATGTTTCCCAGCAGGACAGAAACAAAATGCCAAATTCTTGCACTAATACATGGACTCCACATGTGAAACTGACATCATCTGATTTCAGTCCTCCAAGTTTAGTGAAGGAACATCGTAAATAAAATGGAAGGAAGTGTTGATTTTAATTAGTTAATATATTTCCCGTATTTTCCCCCGAAAGTCCCTCTGTCTATAAATTATCCTGAGCAAACACATACTGATGCTGTTCACTTCACAGTGTCAGGGTGCAATCATAAATTATAGAATTGCAATTGTAAATCTAAACACCTCCTGCAATGTTGTAATAAATGGGATTTTGTGCAGTTTATGTATATGTACATATTAATAGGATCTCTTTGCCAGTATATTATCCTTATTATGCACTTACTCATAAGGATTACTCTAGAAGATTGAAAACTGCTTTCTGTGAACATGAAAACCAAACAAAAATCAGTAGGGTGCCCTGTTTGTACTCTGAGGCCCCGATTCTGAGAATTCGAGGTGCTGTGAGAGAGTGCAGAAATAGGTTACAATCTCTGTATTTTCAATTTAAGAGTCATAGAGTTAGATTCAGGAAAAATACTAAAGGAAAAGTGTGAAGGTGTTTAAATTGTTTAAAAGAGTGGAATCTTTTAAGCAGCACTGTACATACCTTTGTCATCCTTCTGCATGTGTGGGCTCTTTGTGAAGGTATGTAATGCTGTGATACCACTACTCTTTTGCCACTTTTGGTTCTCATACTGGTGTTTACTCTTAATGTTCTGGTGTAATCCTGCGTTGTGGAAAAGGTTATGGTGGCAGAAGTGGCAGCTGGTTAACTCTGAAAATTGTCTAGATTCGAACTTCCTGCAGCTGGGAAAATGAAAAGCAATAAGCATGAGAGAACTCAGCCTGTGTCAAAATTGGCTGTTCTTAAAAAGTTGTCCATATAGCGGGAAATGTGGTTTTTATCACTTTTTTGAGTAAGAGTGTTGGAAGGTAGTATAGGCTTAAATTAAAATACATGGGGACCATTTCTCTTTTCACTAAAAAAAAAAGATTCAACAGTAATTGACCGGTGATCTTCTAATTTTTTACTTACCTCTCCACAACTTCTTACAGAAGCAGCTCTGTTGCCCTCTTTTCTTTCCATGTCGATTTTCTTGTTTCTTTTTCAGTTGGTTTTAACTTTCTTCTTCCTCTGAATTCTATAGATCTCTGTTCAGTTATCCACTTCCTTCCTTGAGTTGCTGTAGAAACTCACCATCAAAGGGCTGTACATTAGGAGAGATTGGCACTTTGCTCCTTCTCCAGCTCTTCACATTTTAGATGCTATTGAACAACAGTGTCTTTTTTAGCAAGTCTGCTAATAGTTTTGTAGTTCTTTACATTCATCACTTCTCTCTACCCTTGAAAAGAACTTTCTCTGGATGTTTGCTGCCCACTCAGTTGGCTAGACTTCCAAGTTTCTCCTTTGCTCTAAGGACAGATTTTCACAAAAGGATATGTTTTGCCTGGCGGAATTTCCTGAATATGCTGTACTGTTAAAAAGTAGGACTTGGTATAAGTGAACTGCGTTAAATGAAGCTGGAGAGCATAGAGGTGGGAAGTTAGGTGGATGCAAATCCTGTTTTGTTATTCAGAAGGGCAGAGTTGGAGGCATTCGTTTGCCCATGGTGGGGCAGCAGTGGCTCTTACTTGCTCCCACTGTAACTGACTGTGCAGCCAGGTGTGGTGCCCAGGCCTCCTGTGTTGGCAGAGTGCTCCCAGTAGCAGCCCTGCTCCCTCAGAGAGTTGTGCAGTGCAGTGGGGAATAGGGGTAATTCTGCATGTGGGAAGCGTAAAGTGTGCGGATTATGGATAGAATTTTGCTTCAAAGGTGCATGTAGGTGTTGGCAGGCATTAGAAATAGGGTCACAGCATGCTGATGTGTGATGTTTCAAGTTAGGATAAAATTACTATATTCTGAGCTTTTCTACAGTGAAGGAACAGTTGTCAAATCAAAGTTATTTTTTGCCTGATGGTATATTCCATGCTTTTGATTTTGGGGTTTTTTTCACATTTTAGTTTTAAATAAACATCCTTACAAGTAATGCATGTCATGTAAATTTCTCATGTAATGTAAATTTCCTGAATTTTTATTTAAATGTCAGCATTAAATTCAGAATTTGTGGTTCATTTGAACTGAGAATTTTTGATATGGCACTTACCATATTTGTAAGACTGATGGATATACAGATTCAAAGTTGATTGCCCTTTACCCTGCCTTCTCTGACATTCCTTCTTCATTTTTTTTGGTTTTGCCTTCATCTTTTTGTATATAAAAAATTATTCTTGTTGCTTTGATTGCAACACAAAAACGTGTTAAGCCCTGGAGAGTTTAATGACATCAGTAATAGTACTCAATGTCCTTTACATTTTTTGCCTTTGTTTTCGTATTTTAGTGAGAAAGAAGTTAGTATTTTATGAACCTTCATAAACTGTCTGGATTTATCTGACCAGACTCTTTACTCTTCCCCCCATGGTCCTCAAAGAGGTGTTTTAAATGCTGTTTAATACAGTGTATTTTAAGTTACCCAATACATGGGGAAAAGGAGATTTTCTGGAGAGCTGCGAGTGGAGAGCAGTGAACTAATTTTATCCACCAGTTAATGGAATGGAATTACTTTTGTCTAAAAACAGGCATATCCACCCTCAGCTTCTTGCCACTCTCTAGATGAGTTGGTTTAAAAAAAGCCAAAACAAAACAACCAGTTGGGAGTCATTGAAAAAGAGTGGTTTGGTATGCAAATAGCATATCTAGCATATCTAACCTTAACTGAATGATTGCTGGGAGTAATGTGCCCTACAGTTAGAAAAGCTGTGAGCTCTCAAAGTTAAACATGGGTTATGCTTTTGTTTAAAAAAAAACCCCAACTGATTATACACTATCAAATTCAGCACAAATGAATTAACTGAACTCATCCTGTATTTTATTTTTGTGTTATTGTACACTCATAATTAGACAGCCCTGCCTGCTTATCAATGTAAAATAGCTTTCGTTGGGCTTTTTTTAGGTTCTGTAACTTCATAAACTGTTTGAGAAACCTTTTTCCTGCATCTGTTCAATACAAACAACCGGGATTGACACCCCTCTCTCTATTAATGTTACAGTTCATTAACCACATTGTTCACATCTTTACACTTGGTTGATTTGAACAGAATGATTTGAGTACAGCTCAGTAGTCCCATTGTTTCCCCAGTGTCGCCCAGACTGTTAAGAGTTTTGCATTGTTTTTTCACATTTGCTTTCTGTTACTCGTTATGGAAAGGGACAGTAATGAGGAACATACATAACTGTTAAATACTGGTGACCCTAGATAAGCTTGAAAGAGCGGGTGTGCGTGGAACGAAAGAGTGTTTTAATTTTAGTGTGATGTACTTGCAAGAGGCTAAGCACAATCTGGAAGGTCCATAGAAGATTGTGCTATAGATCCCAGCTGAGTTTCAGAGCTGTCTCTTTATGTGTGTCTTTGGTAGCACTCACTGTTTTTAAGGAAGGGGACTGTGATAGCTTTGCCTCAGTGTTCTGTTCAGCAAACAAGTTAAATCAGTCTCAATATCTCACTAATGCATTAGTGTTAAAGAAGAGTGGAGGTTGTGAGAGAAGCTCTTAGGTACGTGACTTATTAGCTGGTTACTAATTATGGACAGATTTCACGAGCAAGTGCATCTTCTACTGTTGATTTCCTGGCATGTGTGAGCAGCCCTCAGTACTATACCGAATAAGTGGAACATTTTGAGGTAAAGACTAAATATAACAAGACAGTTACACATATGAACTGGAGGAAAGTTTACTTTTTGGTAAACCTTGTGCTGAAATATTTACCATATTTTGTCCTTTTAGAAAAAAAAAATGTCATTTTGTGGTTTGCTTCAGTGATCTCTTGAGCTAGAAGGCACTGAAAATAAGATGATTATTTTACTGAATTTCTGAAGGCATTGCTTTGACCTTTGATATCTTTTTTTGATCTGCTTTGCAGCTCCTCATCAGCGTCTGGAACCTGTGACTCTGCCAGGGATTGTCTCATTTGTGCTTAGTCTGTTATGTGGAGCTTTGAATTTAATCCGTGGCTTCCATGCCATAGAAAGCCTTCTCCAGGTATTACACATGTTTATGAATTTAAAAGTTATGCATCATAGCAATCACAGTTACCATTTTAGAAGATGCTGTATGAGCTAGGTCGTGCCAGCTTTATTTCAGAAGTACTGTTCGTGAGGTCAGGCCTGTTATGAAACCGGTATTGTTTGTGATCTGTGCATCCTCCTCGAGTGTGCTGCCTCATTCATCGAGGCTGGGAGTTTCAACAGCACTGGAAGGTGGGTGGCCAACTCCTTCCCTGGTACCTTGGTAGCAGTGAGGATGTGAACATAATGTTCTGTTTTCTAAATTTATGCCAGGGTATGAGGCGTTTAATTTCTATAGGTGCTATTTAAAAGCACTTGAGTGAAGTGATGAACAGCTTTGAAAATCTGGGCAGTTTTTTTGAAAAGTCCGCAGAGCGGGAATCTACAGACAGGTTTTGTAAAATCATTTTTTTGAGAACTTTTTTAGTTTTTTGTTTGTATTTAATAAACCTTATTTCTCACTGTGTGCTGAAAGGATTACTGTCAGAAAATTAACAAGTGATTTCTTCTAAACTTTCCTCACGTCCTCAAACAACCTCCTTCTCACCAAACAACCTCCCCCAAACCCATTTTTTTCTGTAAAATCTCTACTGTGACCCTCCCTGTAGCCTTTCAGTTTCTTTCTATTCCATTTCTTATGCTGGTTGTATTCTCACAAGTGCTAAGGTGTCACTAGTAATGGCTAATATGCTCATAGTACTTGCAGGCATGCACAGAAAGTTTTTGTGTGTTGCCACCAAAAAACCCCCAAAAAACCAACTTCCTTACCATTTAATGGCTGTTATTGTGGTGATAGACAGAGGAACTAAAAACCCCATGGAAGTTTTCTGAAGGAAAATGGTAATCTTCTTGCTGGCTGATAGTCTTTTTATTCAAACATATCTGGACTTTATAGAGTCATTTAGGTTGGAAAAGACCTGAGTCCAACCATAACCCAGCACTGCCAAGTTCACTAAACCGTGTTCCAAAGTGCCACNGCATGCACAGAAAGTTTTTGTGTGTTGCCACCAAAAAACCCCCAAAAAACCAACTTCCTTACCATTTAATGGCTGTTATTGTGGTGATAGACAGAGGAACTAAAAACCCCATGGAAGTTTTCTGAAGGAAAATGGTAATCTTCTTGCTGGCTGATAGTCTTTTTATTCAAACATATCTGGACTTTATAGAGTCATTTAGGTTGGAAAAGACCTGAGTCCAACCATAACCCAGCACTGCCAAGTTCACTAAACCGTGTTCCAAAGTGCCACATCTACAAGGCTTTTAAATTGCTTTAGGGATGGTGACCCGGCCACTTCCCTGGGCAGCTTGACAGCCCTTTCAGTGAAGAAAATTTTTCCCCTGGTGCAATGTGAGCCCATTTCCTCTCATCTTACCCCTGGTTACCTAGGAGAAGAGCGCAGCTCCCACCTTGCTACAACCTGCTTTCAGGTAGTTGGAGAGAACTGTAGGTTCTCTCCTGAGCCTCCTCCAGGCTAAAGAGCCCCAGTTTCCTCAGCTGCTTCTTGTAAGTCGTGGTCTCTAGGACTTCCACCAGCCAACTGCAATATTTTTGATACCTAATGGGTTTTTTTTTAAGGAAATACGGTAAAGAAGAATACCTGTAATCCAGTTGTCTTACATATTGATATATGTAAAGGTTTAATAGGCAGTACTGTTGAGTTCTCAGCATTTTGTGAAGGCTAGTGGGTAGATGAACAAGGTTAATGAAAATGTTCCATGCTAGGTTCTTCTTTTTGAGTTGTCTTAGGTTTGTTTTTTAAAGACAGACCAAGTGAACCTGCATCTCTACTTTATCCCTAATGAGGTTTTTCTGTATTATGCACAATTCTCTTAGTTTATAAATAGGAATAAGTTTAAAGTATGCTGCAGCACAAATAGTACTGAACAGATTTCTGTCAGTTACTGTGATGTTGCTAAAACTTCTTTAGTTACCTTTCTGCAGCTGATTTTTTTAAAAGAATGCCAATGTTGGATTAATCTAGTTAAGTGATGACAGGACATCCAGTTAATTTTATTCTCTATGTTATTGCATCTGGAGGTAATAGATTGCAGTACAGATGGAAGATAATTTTCATTTCTGACAAATGAGGCACACTAAAAATCCATTAAAATTTCTCTTAATTTATTTTATTACGGAAAATTCCACAAGCTTTAGGGAGAAGTAATCCAAAACACACTTAATGGAACGTGTTCTGAGAAGTCATTCAGAAGTATCTCGCTCAATTAATGTTCGCTTTATAATGGGTGTTTTTATTTGGGTGTTAGTAAAATTCTGTTACAGTCTGTGACTGTACTCCACCAGATCCGCAGTGGCACTGGGGCAGAGGCTTACACACTGGGTGGAAGTTGCTGCATTGTGTATGTAATTTTCATGTGTACACAGGCAAAGTTTTTCCCAGTCAGCACTGGGGATGGAAGTGCTTCACACTGAACACACTCTCAGCAGACACAGGTTGTACTTGTGAATGGACCACCATCTTCTCAAGTGACACTTGCTCCCAAGGAAGAACATTTGCATGAGTACCGATGGTTTTCTGTGATAGCGTGGCGTGGGGTGGAGTGGGGGGATGGAAGCTACTGCGGGCCCGGCTATTTCTCTGTCCCGCCATGAGGAGAAGGAGAATGCCGGCCGTGTCCTCACACGGAAGCAGACTTGCTTCCGACCCACCCGTGCCGGGAGAAGGCGCAGATTCTCACCCACGCATGTCGGATAGCTCACACAAAGTCTAGAGGCAGGGGCTGGAGGGCCCTCTCATTTGGCGATTCCAGCAAAGCTTTATTTCTGTTGCCGAAGGGAAGCCAGGGATGAAAGAGGCCTAGGCCAATGTGACCTGGGCTTACAAAGGGTACAAACCAGGGGGTGGGAAGAAGATACAAGGTTCAGTACAGCAGGATGGAGAGAGGGGTGGGGTGAGGGGTCTGTCCAGGTAGGCAGGGTCAGGTTACAGCTGCCTTAGTCCAAGTCAATGAGAGATGAGAGGTTTTTTCTCCCAGTGTATCTGGGGCTCTCTCAAACCCTGGAATCCGACCACCACCGCGGGGTTACCTTCCTGGGGTTCCCGCACAACAGTTTTCCTAGGAAAGTTTTTGATGGTTGCAGAAGTTTGTTAGAAATGCAGTTAGAATAGTCACTGAACGTGTAAATTTACTCTGCTCAGCACAGCAACCTGTTTGAATAAGTTAAAGGATTTGTTTTGTTTTCTGAACACATAGTAGAAGAATCTGACACTTCAAGTAAATTTTTCTGTCTTTCCTTCAAGAAAACCTTATTTTGCAAGTTTCTCTCACAAATTCCTGTGCTGCTGTTTGCTCTCACTGCATGAACACAGAGCTGCCTTAGTTATTCTCAGTGTAGAGTTTTACCCCACCCTAGTGGCCGGTTTGGGTCCTTTCGTGTTAACTCGTTTCCATTTTGTGACGCTTTAGGAAGGCACAATTCTATAAAGTTGCAATTGAAGGTGGTTATTGGTGTTTAGACTTGAATTTTGAAAGGCATCTGGAGAAGGTAAGTATCCAGTGTTGGAGCTGAACTTCCTTTAAAGCTTTTGAAAATCTTAGCAAGAGTTGTTTGTTGTGAATAAACATTTTGATCAGACACCAGGTCATGATGATTTTTTTGCAGACATGTAAGTAAGCACTGATTAGTCCTTACTCTTGGTTTAGTGTGGTAAAGGAATTACTATAAATCTCTATGTGAAACTATTTTAACATGCAATAATTAATGACTTCTATACTGTAAATACCTGGTATTTCACTGAAACATTCTAAAACATGGCTTTTTGTTTTATTCTTGCAGAATGAAGGTGAAGATTTCAGTTATGTTATTGCATTTTTTCTTGGAACAGCAGCCTGTTTGTACCAGGTGCGTTCTTCTGTTTGCATAATTCACTAGAGTTTAGAAACATTACCCGGTCATGCATAAATGCCATTATGTTTTCTTAAACGTCACAGATATTTGAATAAGGTGATTATAAAAAATAACTTCTACTCTGTTTTATTTCATTAATCATAAACTATCACGTAGTAGTAGATGGATATGAAGAGCTTCTGTTTGCTGGCGTTTTTTCCCCAGTTGGATGATTAAGACATTTAATTAAGACAATTATCTCTAAAGTCACGAGCAGTGGAGGTTATATTATTGCCTTGAAGTAATAGTTTCATAGTTCAAGTAGACTTAACCGTCTGCATAAATAGCTTACTGCTTCTTCCCTGTGGGCAAATTTGAAGTAAAAACAGTAAAACCTAAGCACTACACCCCAGAATTTTCCTCACTTTGTACCTTAATGAGAGTCTCCTCTCTTTTCAAAGCTTGTGGCCACTTTTCACTATGTTTTCCTTCTCCTGCCTGACACTTCCCCTTGCTTTTCATGTCTGTCAGTTTTCCATTTCTGCATCTGAATTTGACTTCACTTTTTAATTTGTAGCAAGGGATCCTGGTGCCCATTGGCATCTGTCATTCCGTGACACTGCCATTACATTAGCCTATGTCTATGTCTCTCATGCTCACTTGCTGTTATTATAATTATTTTGACTTTTAATCTTGGACCTGTGGAGTATGCAGCTTTTACTTGTTTGTCTGCCAGTGTTTAGTACAGTGACAGACAAAAAAATTAAAAAATGCCTATCAGTCTTTTTTCCAAGTTATCTGTAATCTTCATTCTCTGCAATTTATCTCTAGCAAAATGTCACAGTGTAACTTGGGTTCTTCAACACTGGTTGACTTTTCATCAACTGCTGCCTTAAATAATTTAGATTGGTGTTAATTTTCCATGCCAGCAGTCTGTTCCATATCAGATAAGGTGGAGCTACTCCATTCTTTTTTTTTGTGTGTAAAAGATACACATTTTCCCTCCTCTCCCAAATTGAAAACCTTATTCTTTATAAAGTATTCATGTCTGTGTATTGGGACATGAGGATGTGTATCTTTCCTCCACTGTTTGCCTTGAACAGAGCTGTCTGAAAGAAAGAATCCATGCAACTTGGAATGTCAGCTTTTTATTAATATTCAAAATACATCTGTTGAAACTCTGTTTCCCACCCTCTGGTATCATTCCTGCAATATGTGACTGGTCAGTTTTCAGAATTAAGAGGGATGTTGGTTCTCTGGCACGTTCTGATGTTCTTTTGCTACTGTTAAGAGCTCAGGACATTAAATCCTGGTGTTGTATGACAGCATATTTCACTGTCGTTCATCCACCAGGCATCCATCAGGCTGTATTGTCTTGTTCAGTTACTAACAACACAGCAGCGTGTCTCTGGTTTCCAGGAAATGTTTGTAACTCAGGTGTGCAGGCGAAAGAACAGGACTTACATGGAATGTGATGTTTTAGGCTCACTGACATGTCTACTGTTGCTTCATAGTTTCTAGTCTTTTATAAAGAAGAAAGTAACAACTGTCTCAGTTGTACAAGAAGTGCAAAGCATCAGGAGCTGAGCCTTCAGTCATCTCTTAACATTTATTAAAAAAATAAAAATAAAAAAATCAAATTCTCTGAAGTAGCACAGCAGAGCCTTCTCCATAAAAGCATGCTCAGTAATTGCTGTGATATCACTTGCCTTTAGTAGGAGAAAAACAACCCTCAGGAGCTTCATAACGGCACTCGTTATAGTAAGGTATTAAAACTGCAGTGTTTTGGCCCTTTGACTGTTTTTTGGCCTTTTCATCAGTTCTCTCATGGGCAAATCCAGGAGGTCAGGCCTAGACCAATGAAAGATACAATTATGAATCCATTTAAAACACTTCTTCACAGTCATTGGACATCATGTTACAGTAACATTTCTAAGCTACTGTAGTATTTGTTTTTTCAAGCCTTTATTAATAATTTTGATGAAGCATATCCTAACTCTTATTTTAATCTTGAAAGCAGTCACACTTGTTCAGTTCATACAATGTCAGTGGAAGTGACAACACGAAGAAATTATCTGAATTCTTATTGCTGAGATACCAGTACCAACTAATTGCTCTTTTAGATATGATTTGTGAAACTGTCAGCACAAGTAGGCTGCATTTACTCTGCTCAAAATGGCCAAGCAGGTTCAGAACATTTCTGTCTGGATCCTGAAACATGCAGACTATTCATCTCTAGTTTTACTTTGCTTTGGAGGGAGGACATACAAATCTCACTGATAGTGCCAGTACTCACCTCTCTGATGATATTTAGACATCCAGACACTACAAGTAGCTTTGCTGCTCTCAGCCACACTTGCAGTGGAAATGCATGCTTTATAGCAAAGTGGTAGAGTTCAAATAGAATATAAAGTAACCTCAAGAAATTGCATTGTTCAGTTGCCCTTTTTTGAGGAACATGAAAAATGAAAAGAAAATTAAGTAGAGTTTTTTTGACTGATAAAACATGGCAAATGCCCAGGAAGAACAGGAATGGCACTTAGATAATCTGATGATGGATGCTGTTAAATCTGTGTGACCATGGTTATAAATCTGCCGGGAACAGATTTGGAATAGAAAGTAAGCATAAATACTGTTGTTATCTACCTTAAAGCTCAGCAAATACTTCCTTCAGCAGAAATTATCTGAATCCAGGGGAGGGGCAAAGGATTTTCTTTTTTTTTGTAGCAGTTAAGGGAGTAGTTCAAACAATAGAAGAAATAAAGATAATGTCTGGGTAAAAGCTGTGTCCTTTTAGAGATAAAAACTGAGGCAAGAGACTTGAACAAATTTCCAGTTATAACAGGAAGAAGGCTGAGTAGGGAACTGTGGGCAGTCCTGACAGACTGTGTTACACGACAGTGTGCAGAAGAGATCCTAAAATGTGGTAGAATTACAGCAGAGTAGTTGTGTTTCTCTCCAAATGCCGTCAGCCCTCAGCACTGCCTGGCAGGACACAGGGAGGAGTCTGGGGGACACCTTGTGCTGAGCTCTGGGGCCCTGGCATTATCCCTGTCCTTCCCATTGCTGTCCTGAAGAAGACTTGGCGGTTCTTGTTCTTTCTCCACTACTTGAGTAGAACAGAGTGTATTTTGACCAGACATTGCCAGGAACATCCACTTTCTTTTGTCATGGGTCACTCATTGCTGGCTGTAATTAATTATTATGAGAGAATTGTTCTGAGAGAGGGTTTAATGCAAGCAAAATGTTACCTTGTATTGATACCAAGTACTCTTCACCCTTCTCTGACTGCTGAATTGATACTGTTCTTACATGTTTGATTCAGACTTTTCCTTGGTTTGGGCTGTAATTTTTCAGTTACCTGATAGTATTTCTTTAGTGGAAGTTATTTTCCATGAGGTAACCTGATTTCTTTTTTATTTCCTGACAGTGTTACCTGTTTGTGTACTACACAGGCTGGAGGAATGCCAAATCCTTCCTGACTTTTGGGTTGATCTGCCTGTGTAACATGTACCTGTATGAACTGCGCAACCTATGGCAGCTCTTCTTCCATGTGACTGTGGGGGCTTTCTCCACCTTACAAATCCGACTGCGACAACCCCAGGGAAAGTCCCCGGATTACAACGTCTGACAAGCCCTGGAACACTGAGACCAAGTCTTGTTCCAATAGTTACTCTCAGGAATGTAAAGCTGTTCTCCAAAAGAAGAAGCTGTCTGAATGGGGCGCTTTTTTTTTTTAAATAAATCAATGTAAGATGCCTGTGGACATTTTTCACTAGGTGGTTGAACCTTTTTTTTAATTATTTTTTTATTTTCTTGAAAAGGACACAAAAGAATGTGGGACTAGAAGAGGAAAGTGGAGCATATCGATGCAGTGAAATGTATGTAGAATATGACTGGTGGCATAAAAAAAAATCTTCATTCTTACATTCATGGAGATAATCTGATGTGGAATTACCTGATGGTATTATATGATCACGTTATCTGATGATAATGTGGAAGCACATTTGTACATTAATGGAGGAATGTGTAGAGTACGTTCTGCATATCATGCAAGCTTTTCACTTCCAAGGTCTGTTTTGCCTTTGTGAGGCAGTAGGGAATAGGCTAAATAAGTAATAATAATGCTATTGCATGTTAGCAAACTACATGTGGAATATGTAAGATACTAAATTTTGGAATGTTCTGTTTCACATTGACATATATGTGAATGTTTTCTTAATTAAAATGTAACCTGGAAGCTCAGTTTCTGGGGATCGGCTTCACCCCTGGCGCTCTGTCTTGTGCTGTACATTCTTTATATGTTTCATTTATGATTTTCTTTTAATTATTCTTTGAAATTGATTTATGTAGATAGGGTTCATCTTTCGTAAATCAAAAAGTTCTGCCACTTAACCCAGGATTCTTGCACGCTTCGTGTGTTTGGACTGTGGAAGGGTTGAAAGAGAACGGATTGGTGAGTAAATGGAGTGACTTGTACTTGTTGGGATACTGTTCCTCTTTTTATATGTTCTTCCTTACTTTCAGAAATGGATGAATAATTCGCTCAAACCTGAGATATAAACAATTGGTGACAGGAAAATAATAAATCAGTCTGATCAGCTTAAACAAGAAATACAGGGATTGTGTTGATTCTTCTGTCTTTTTGGGTTGGGTGTTTTTGTGCTGGGATAAAACCTCTGTGATCTAGACTCGTGTTTGAGGGAACCATAATTTGCTCCTAAAGCTGGTGAATCCACCAGCGAACACCAACCAGCTATAGAGTACCACGGTCACACCCTCGGGTTTTATTCTTATATGACAGTTATTTATGATGTTTCATTATGTACACATAGATGTAGGTTTTTATCTACAAGTTGTAACAAAGGCATAATGGCTGGGAGGTTGCCATGCTTGTGTTGCTGAATTTGGGTACTGGGAGAGCTTTCCTTTGCTATAAAATGTTGGACCAGGCAAATTTCCGTGGGCATTTCATACCAAAATGTTATGCTTCTAAATAAGTTCTTTAGTGTCAGATTTTATGACGAAGAAGAAAGAAACTGGATATCTTATTTTCTTTTTAAATAGATGAGGTATTAGTTAAGAAAATTGTGCATAATACAACGAAGAAGAATTAGAGAATGAAAGCGCAATGGGAAGTGAACAGGAGAGTGTCAGACTGATGTCTGAGGTGGAGCCCTTGGAGAGCCCTTGGTTTGCAGGCTCCAGGGTTGGTGCTGGGATGCTGTGCTTTGCAGTTAATTCTCTTCCCTCCCCGCTTAGAGAAGAAGAACGTGTTTATGAACCTGAGCAGCAAACAGCCTTTGCTTAGCACCAAGAATTGCTTGTATTAGCATTCAGTGCACCTCTCTGAAAAGGTGAAGAGCAGTCCTTTACCGTTTAAAATCAGATTAAAAGAGAGCTATTATGTTTTAAGTATAAAACTAGGTTTTATTTTGCTTATAGTGTCGAGAAGAATCTTTATACCTATCTTTTCACCTCCATTGATAGGCAGGGAAGCTACTATGAATGCCTCAAGTACTGCTTAGTTTTTAACTCAGGTTGTTGTGCACATACAGAATTTTCTGTTGCATCATTTCTTCAGTTTATATGTTGGCAGAGGATTTTGTTTTCTCTGAGGCACCTTCCCTTCCTGCTATTCCTAAAGATACATTTTTAAGGAATGAAAACTTCCTTTGTCTTAGCATCTGGAGCCATTATTCCCTTCCAGTTATGCTGGCATTAAACTAATTGCTGATTAGCAGGTATAATGAACAAATGCAACTGTCACTGAAACAGAAGACGGGGTTTTGTTTGCTTGTTTTTATAGCACTGATAAAAATCCCATTTCACAGTGAAAAGTTAATGAGCATGACTGTTCTTCATTACGTGGTATTACTAGGTGCTAAAAACATGGCTTCTTAGCATGTTTGAGTTTGACTGTAATATTGGAACCTGCTGACATTTGGTGTGAGATGAGAACCAAGATACAGCAGGCCAGGTTGGAGGTGAAAATTTATTGAACATTCCCAGGATTTCCTATGTGCTTATACAAACTCAACACTCCGAGCAGGGGCTCCCCTGCTGATTTTACCAGGTACTTGAGTTACCAGGTGTAGGAAGGTGAACTCAGGAACATTGATTAATTACCCTCGTGAACAATGGGCTTTGCTTCAGTGTGAACTCCTGGTTGCTTGATTGTTCTGCAGCATTTAGGAGAAGGAGAGCCCATTTCATGCTGTGTTTATGAAGGAAGACCTCCTGAAGGTTGGAATGGGTTCATCCAACACCCACAACAGAATGTTTGTCTTTGAATAAGGTGTCACTGTTCGTATTTGCTTTCAGGAACGAATTGGCAAAAGCTTGGCTTGCACAAGGTGTGTATATAACACTGTTTCCAGTAGATGGCACTAGTTATTTGCATCTGAAATTCTGTGTTTAAAGCTCTCTGGGGCCAGGTGCTTGCAGAGCAGCTCACTCGGGCTGGTGTCCCGTGGAGCTTTTTATTGGGACGGCGGTGCTGTGCTGCCCCAGCGTCCCCTCCGAGTGCTGGGCTCTGCTGCTGCGGTAACTCCCAGCTGTCACCCCCGCCCCTTTCCCAGCAGGAGCCAGGGTCAGGGCTGGCCCCAGCAGTGCGGCCACCTCACCTGCACTGCAGCAAGTGTCAGGGCAGAGCAGGGCAGCTGGGGACTGAGAGGTGCTCAGGGACAAATTAAAATATATAACTGCTTTTTACAGGAAACTACCTGGCTCCCAAATGGCAGGAAAATGTTGCTGCTTCCGCAGATTTTCTCAGTCCTCCCCACCACCTCCCCAGAGCCTACCTGCTCCTTCGGTTGAAAGGCTGTGGACAGAGGGGGTCGAGCACATGGAAACTCGGGTTTTTTCAGCTTAAAACAGCTGAACTGCCCTTTTCCCAGCAGCATCCCAAGCTTGCTCTCTGACAACTCCCAAACTTCAGTCTAGAAGTGATGGTGCCCCGAGGAGCAGTTGGGAAGCTTAACAGAATGAAAATATTTGCCTCTGGGCATACTTTTTAGCCAGGTGCTGGTGTCTATGGTTGTTGTGTAACATATGAACAGCCCGGCTGGAGATACTTGCAGTGCAGGACGCACATATGAGAAAGTCAGTGTGTCCCAAACGTATCATTTCATTAAGTGCAGGCAGATACTTGATGGAGCCACATCTGTGTTGGGGAGAAGTGGCTAAACATCTTGAAATTCATCAAAATGCTTTCTGGGTGGGGAAAAATACGCATTTGGGGAAAACTATTCAGCCAGTCTGTGTACAGTAATTGAAATGAGAGGGCACAGCATTGGAGAGTCCTGCCTTCCCTCCCCCGGGGAATACCCTTCTCCAGATAGTTAAAAAAACCTGCTTACATCAGGCAATGTCCTGGACTGCTGTTTGTATGATTATTTAGGAGAGCATAGAAAGTATTAAATAGTTCTCCACCAACTTTGGTAAGACTGATACCTTAAATACTTTGTGGCATTTTGTTCCTGCAGCTGTGTTCTCAGTACACTCATAAAATCCCTCCAAACCTCTAGCAGATTGTAGGGCATTCAGCTCTTAGCTGCGTGTGTAATGTCTTGTCACTAAGAGAAGTCAGCTGGAAGCCGCAGGGTTTTGTTTATCAGCTCTACCTCAGGCTCCTGTTAATTGGTACGGTCACATGCAACATTTACTTTTGCCTGTAAAGACTGAAAGTGTTGCAGTGGCAGCAGTGCTGCCTCCTTCCAGTGTCCTTGAGAGGAGAAGTATCGAGGTACCTGGGGAACTCTTTGGCAAAGGTGGTGTGTTTTTTAAAATACACACAAAATGTGGTTTTTTTAATAGGACACACACACACAAAGTTAAGCTGTTCAGTTATGCCAGTGTATTTTGTCAGCTGCCCTGAGCCTGATTGCAAGGGCAGTGGGTGCACAAGAAGGACCCGGGGGCTGTTTGCTGTGCAGCCAAGCCCGTGGGGCTCTGTAACTGGGCAGTGCACAGGACCAGGGCATCCATCAGTGCCAGACAAGACCCGGATCTTTCTGTTTGCAGATCCAGCATCTCCTACACAACTGACATCTGATCCCACCAGCCAGGTGCAGCTAAAATAAAACAGAGACACTTTACCAGTGAAACAGTGTTTAATATAGTTAAATTACTTAAATAGATTTCAATTTCCATGGGAAATCATAACTGTATCCATTTTTGCAAGATCCAGAGTAAAGAGTGTGTGAATACCCCTTGAAATGATCATGACACACTGTCAACAATCACAGCTAGAGATACAGGGGACTTGAAATCTCATTGACAACACAACTTCGTAAGATGAATCAAAAGTTAAGAAGACTGCAGACTTTTGGAAAGCAGAAAGCAAACCTAAAACCAAGTGTATGGCATGAAGGTAATGGAACTCAGTGAGGGACAAAGGGCGTGGGAGGTGGAGGAGGGGGAGAAAGGCATTACAGCGTGATGCAACTTAAGTGTTTTGCAAACCAGGAAAGATGTAAAGGAGCAAAAGTATAGTACAAGGGCAGACTTGGCAGTTTTACAGAAGTCAATATACTATACTTTTCAGAGATGTTTCCTAGTGGAAGGGAGAAGGAAAGGGGCGATGCCATTTAAGCTCATGTTTAAATGGCTTAATGCTTGGGTCATGCTTAGCAATAGAGCAAATTAATTAAGACAGGTCCATGGATTTTTACTTATTCTCATTGTCGAGTAGGAAAAAGAAATCGCCACCACCATAGTGCAATCATTATGCTGTGAGTACTACAATAATTCTGCCCTGAGAAGAGTGGAAAACAAGTTTATTAAATGTCAAAAGATTGGAGGAATTTTTAGTGCTAGCCAAATTCAATATCAAAACTTTCCCCTCATAGAATATAAAAAATATAGCTTTTTTAAAATCATTTTCTTTTTTTAATAAAATATCAAGGGATTTTTCTTTAATAGTTAGAAAAGGTACATAAATGATAACAGTGAACTATTCAGAAACCCCCCACTAGTGATAAAGATGCCCAACACAGTATCAATGGCACTATTTTAAGGTTGACCACCTCATATACACACTTGCCATCATCATCTTTTTTGAAGATCACCTAATTGCTGAAAATTGAAAATCTGTGAATCAGTTTAAGTAAGTGCTTACTACAAAAAAGTCAACTCGATGCTGCAGCACATAGTTCTTTGTAATGTCACATGGCAGTTACAATGTCAGACAACTCTCAGATCAGCAGGATTCTATCATGACCATCTATGAAAAATTATATTCTTAAAATAAAAGTTCAAATGAGCATTTTTTCCTTTTCTCCTAAGAGCTCCTGTTAAGAGTTAGAAGATTTGGTTAGAGCTCTTTTTGACATGTTTGATACCATCTCAGTAGCTAAAACTCAAAGGTCCCGTTTCCACTGGGAAGCCGCCACCCTCCGCCGGAATGCTGCATGGAACAACTCTGTGACTACCGCGGGTTTTTCCTCTTCTTTGGGGTTGTAGATTTTTCTGGATTTTCATTTTAAAATGCATCTGGTTCAGCCTGGAAACTCACCTGTTTGTTGTTGGTTGATTGTATAGTGATAATCTGAAAACTGCCAAGTCTGTGTTCAGAGTATTATGCAGAAAAAAATTACACAAAAGTCTACAGGTTATATACACCTCCCCCCACACCTCGGTGTGGACAGCCTGCCTTCTAATTTATATATAATTTACAAAATATAGAATTTGGTATATCTGTTAGATCTCCATGTTTTCAATATTACAAAATAAAAAATACAAAAAAACCCACAACAAATTTCAGGGGAGTTCCCCCCACGAAGTGTCTCTTGTTTACATCTAGTCTTTCCCATGTAAACTGATACCAAAGAAGAGCACAGATGACTTTTTAATAAATACGGTTGTAGAGCCATCTTCCTTTGTCTTGATCTTCCCCTCCACCAGGTGTGCCAGCCCCGCTCAGAAGAGCAGTCATTTAGCCATGGAGAAGAAGGGAAAAGAGGGGGCCAAGGCTATAATGTCTTTTTCGCACTAAAACATTACCAATGCGCTTCTAAAAGGCCTTTTTGTGTGCTGCAACAGTGGGTGTCAGTTTTGAAAGCCCATTCAAAACAGCTAATAAAAGCACAGTGGTACACTTCAAATAGCTGGCAGTATGGGATGGAAACATTATGGGAGTGCAAATCCATTCCAAAATAATGCTTTGTAGTGAATCATACATTCCTTCAACCAAGTAAATGTTGTGTTGCGTCAATAAATACTTAAATAGCTTCTTATGCCATCCTGTGGTAGCAGCCTTTATAAAAATGCCGAATTCATGTCTTATCTGTGAACACTGTAGTGCACATCTTTGGTCAACTTAGCACTCGGCCAGGAACAACTCCAAGGTGGTTTCTTTCTCTTGCCTTTCATGATGGGTGGCCAAAGAATTTGCTGATACCAGCTCTAGAGTCATGGGGTGAAATTTCAACTGCGCCGCATGTTCAGCTTCACTGCCAAAAATTGATTCTTCTCCGATTCACAGTCCTGGGTAATGCAAAATCCATCTCTGCGTGGCGCTGCAGTCGGTGCTAACTAATTGGAGGCCCTTCATTTAGAAAGTAGGTGGTCATTTCTCCTTTGCCTTTGACCTTTATAACCCCTCGATACTCCAGCTGGTAGTTGTTGGCTGCTAAAACCTGGTACATGTCCGTGGTTACCTGCAGAATAAATGAGAGCAAACAGATGCTTGCCATGTCTCCCACACAGTCTTTCCGTCTGCTTTTGGAATAATCCATGGACAAAATTAAGGTAGGATCAACTGTTTTGTTTCTAAGTCAATCAACGTTTGCACATCAATCACTTACTGAAGGGTTGGCACAAGTTGCTGACCATTAGAACCTGAGAAAATGCAGATGTCACACGCAATTCTCTACTGGGGAAACTGCATTTTTCAAGGAGGTCACCAGATAAAGTGTAATGAATTAGGCACATTTTTATAAACACACCAGACAGTTTACTCTGCTCAGATGCATTCATTATATCCCTGGAGCGGCAGTAGGAAAACAGGTCAAACTTACTGAAAAATCCTCAACTCATTTTCTCACCCTTTTCCAGGTGGCCTTACAGACCGTCTCGTAGGGAAGCTTAAAGAATGTTGCATAAATATTGATCCAGTTAACTGACAGGCAAGGGAACAGCGTGGCTGCCCCTCTCAAGCTTTCCAGCAGCTGCTCTATTTTTATAACCCTTCAGTATTTTCCCAAGGAATGACATTCTGTTACAGTGGACATTGGCTCAGCAAAAGCAGGACAGTGGAACCAAATCACTGGAAAGGTCAGGTGTGAAGGCCAAGGAGATGTGTGATTATCAGACAGGTCCCATTAACCCCTTAAACAATCCTCTTTCTCTGTTGTGTATCCCCATCCTGCTGATGCCTGGACCCTTGCTGGCCACTCATGGCACAGCGAGCTGCAAAGTGAATTACAGAAATACATACCTGAGTCAAGCCCCTGGAAAATGAAACAACCATCACACACAGCTGAGCAGCACATGTGAGCAGGGATCAGACTGTGCTCAGTGCCAGTGAGGCACACGGGGAGGGAAGCTCAGCTCTGCACTTCCACCCAGAACTAAAGTGCAAATTCTCAAACACAGGTTTATTTAGGTAAGTTTTCCAGGGAATGCCTTACCTGAATCCTGTCAGGCACTCCTGTGCTGTCCATTCTGCTGGCTACATTCACTGTGTTGCCCCAGATGTCGTACTGGGGTTTGCGGGCTCCTATCACCCCAGCTACGACAGGACCAATATTGAGGCCTGGAAGGAGAGGAAAAATCTGCTCAGATCCATTTGCTTGAGGCAAGTTATTTTTCAGACAATAAAAACCCATCCTGAGGCTCACTGGTTCTAGCTGTGCTTTACCCTGACATGTAAAGCTATGGCCAAACTGGGGAGAGAAACATTAAGATAAAATTTGGCTTCTTTGATCCATTATGCCCAACTGACTGGCAGCGTGGGCTGGATCTGCTCAATCCAGAGCTGCTTTCCAGTGCCAGGTAACAGGATAAAGTTTGTTTGCCACCTGGCTAACAAGCCAACTGCTCACTTGAAGTCAGCACATACCTGCTGTAATGCTAAGGGCCTGCAAGGCAGCAGTCCAGTGCCTTCCAGAACAAATATCACATTTGACATCCTCACACTTCTTTTTCTGTTGCTGTTTATTCCCTGACGTGACAGACATTTTAGTGTCCAAGAATGGCAGAGCTGGAAGCACAGGGGCAAAATGAGCCCAAGCTCAACCACCATGTGAGACTATGCTGTGGTAGGAGCTACTCTGCTCCCAATTCCCCAGGGAGCTTTAGGAATGCTGCTATACCCAAAAAAATAACTGTGATGTTTCACAGAGGCCGAAGTGGTCACCAGGCACCTGACAATCAACATCACTGTACAGCTAATGTAACATCTGTGGATCTTACTCTCCATAAAATCCCCACCTCAGAATGACCACTACCTCCATGGAATCCTGTGAGCACGGGGACATTACCTATCTTCATCTGGAAGTTGTTGAATGAATGTTCATTAATGTATTTCATTTGGTCCATTAACCTCATGGCAAAATCCGCCAGAGCTTTGATGTGTGTCTTCCCTTCCTTGTCGTAAGTGGAGTCGTTGAGGCCCGAGGCAGCCATGTAGGTGCTGCCAATGGTCTTGATCTTCTCCAGCTGCCGGAATTGGTCTTCGCTGATTATCTGTGTCACAAGAGCAAAAGAAGCAAATAAACCTTGACAAACACACAGATGCCAGTAATGTCTGTGCCACAAGTCCTGCCTTACAAAGTACTGAACAGAGCCAGGAAGATACAGGAGGAAAGGGGATTAGATATTCAGAGGAGTGACAAGGGAATAGAAGGGATTTCACTGTGGAAAAAAATTAAACTGAAGCCTCCTAGGGTAAGGAGAAATGAACCACAGCACAAGGATCTCATAAACCACCTTCCTTCAGGAGCTCAGCAAAGCCCAGCTAAACTCATGGATTCAGTTCTCTCTGTTTACCCAGATTTTCTGTGACTTACTTCATCAAAATCAGCAATGATCTCATTGAGCAGCCTCAGACACTCCACCCCTTCGTTGTTGGCTTCCAGCTCCACGTAAAACTCGGAGAAGTTGCTTATGGAGGCGAACATGACAGCCACACACTCACAGGACTGGTAGTACAGTTCATCATTCCGCCGCTCCTGAGCCAAGAAATGTGCTGCCACATCCTTCGGCAGAATGTTGTGGAGGAGGCGTCTGTTGTAGGCCTGCAGCTCCTCCATTTCCTCCTTCTCTTCGGTGGCCTAGTTTAGGGGAGAGACACAGTCATGCACTTACTCTTTTGGTAGCTGCTCTGGGGAGGGGAAAAAAGCTGAAAATTAACTTGCAGTGAGGGCAGAAATAGAAGGGGGGAAACTGCAAAGGAGAGCAGGACCAGAGAGATGCAGAAACTTGTGTTTTGCGGTAGAAAATGTTCCATCTCTTTGTGTGCACAATGTATGGAAAAACAGGCACAGAATAATGCCAGAATCCAGCTCTGGATTTCTGAGCCCTGAACTGGGTAACCACTCAGCTCACCCCTTCCATTGTTTTACCATTTATAAATGAGGATTACAATGTTTATCTGCTTCCCAAGGAGCTTTAATTAATTGTTGCTTCTTCAGTGCCTCTTACTCAAACCACAAAGACCTATAATTAGAATGATGTCCTGCCACCCAGAAGGTAGAAAATCTAAATAAAACCTGCAGTCTTGTGGTCCCCCAGCCATGAGTGCTGGGCAGAGCCCAGGCCTGTCCTGCTTGCTTGGGAATCACATACAATGGCCCAAATCACTCATGGGCACAAGTAGTGAAAATATCAACAGTGAACCCAGGGACACGAGTACAGTGTGGCATTATCCCGAGTGTGTTGGTTACCCAGTACTGCTGCCTGGGGGCTAATGAAGGCTGGACATTGAGCCAGTTCCCACTGCTTAACAGGAAAGTGAATGAAAATGCAAATGTGAATCTTTCACACCCTTGAAAACAGCAAACTAAAGCTCACTGAACTCTGGGAAACAATTCAGCAGTGAATATGAGCTTCTTATATTTATAAATTGTGTTATATGCCATGTTCCTGTAGCAGTAAGAGCTCAGGTGCCCAGATTCATTAATCTCAACCTTCAGATGTATAACCCTTTGCCATGGGGACCATCCAAAGTGCATTTACAAGGAAACAACGTGCAAATAACCGGGATGAGAAGCACAGAGTATGCAAAATACGAAAGAAGAGCAGAGAATTATTAGCATGCCCAGTTATAAGCCAGATTCAGCTCAAATTCAAAGGCACTTTATCACACTCCTCAACTCATTTTACGTGAACATCAAAGACCATGTGTAATCCTCCCACACAGCCAACACCCACTCACCTGAAGTTTCCAGAGGAAATCAAGCCTTGCCGTGGATTCCACTTGCTGGGCATGCAGGTAGAGGGCCAGGACAAAGACAGTAATGATGACAGGGGTCACAATCTTCAGCGCGACTCGTGTCATCACTGGGGAGCTGCAGCCAAGGAAAGAGCAGAACCTCCCAGTTATGGGAAGAACACGGACTCGCCACGCCCCACAGTTCCCACTTTAAGGCTCACCAGCCTCTCAGGAAAAGGCTTTTCTTTCTTTCTCCTCAAAGCCTGTGTTGATAGAGGGACAAACAATACCTGCACAAAGCTGGGGACTCTGGCTCATGGGTGCCGGTTTGTAAAGGAGGACGTGGAAACTGGAAATGTAATCCAACTTCTGAGATGGGGTTGTCATCAATGTAAAGGCCACTCTTTAGAGAACGGCCACACATGCTCAGGGTGACAACACTGAGATGCTGACAGACCCTCAGACTGTGTTCACCCTGTCTTCTGCACTGGCTTCCCCAGGCTCCTGAGTCTGGAACTTCTCTAACTCATGGCATCTCTAATTAGTCACTCCTTAATGGGCTTTGTCGTGTAAGTGCTCTGTAAGCTGAAAGGAGCACTAAGGCACATTCACATCTTCCCTGACAAGCAGGCAAATAAAAACTGTTAAATATGAATTAGGGAGTTATACAGTATGAAAGTATTTTGATAAAACCTTTGAATTGTATTACAAATAAGCCCTGAGATGCTCATAAAGCAAGCTGACATAAACCCCACAAGAGAGAGGATGCTCTGAGAGTAGCTATGCATACAAAAGAGCAACACTCAGTCCACTCAGGGCATTTGCACTGTGTTATACCCGCTCACAGCAATGCACAGTCAAACACCAGACACCGCTGGTGAGTCAACGTGCTGATATTGCACCTTGTGAACAGAAAATACCTACCAACAAAAACCTAAAAAATATCTCATGCCAAAGTGACTCACCATGAGGATGTATCATTTGCAGACACACTGAAAAAAAAAGCACAAACACAAGGTTAGTGGAGTGTTTGGCCACCAGCAGCTCTTGCCCTTCTGCACATCATTGCACAGCACCTCTGCAGTGTGGCACCTCTAACACTGTGTGGGGCTACTGCTCTTTTAAGCAGAAAGCTACTGAAAGATGGGAGGGGGAGGAGAAAACCCGGCTTCTGAGCTACACTCAAAACTCCAGAGTGATCGTGTGACTTGGTTAATGTGGCTAAAATATCTAAGAAGCATTAAGAGTGAGAGAATAATTTGGGATTTTAATGTCAGTGTGGGATGCGTGGCAAATGCCCGTGCATCCATCACTACTTCATTAGGTCAGATAGAAAAATTTGACCTAAGGAAGAAAGCTTTGGGCTAATATCTTGTGAGGGATAGGTCCTCTCTTCTCCTTTTATTGTGGCATGGAGATGTGTTTAATTCCTTTAATCCTGTTCCCTCCTTCTGCACATTCCTCACCACCAGCTTGTGGCCAGCTCTGGGTACCACACACAAGGACACTGAAAACCCTTTAGCACATTCCTATTACTACTGGCAATTCTGCAAAGTACCCACGTGCATCAGAGCTGCTGGGGGAGATGGAGGGTGTGCTTTTTGACACGGAAAGCACGGGGCAGAGCTTTCTGGTAGGTAGCAGCTGTGTGAGCTCCTGATTGATTGATTGCCTAATGCTGCTGGCTTTGTTCTCGAGTGTAGGTGGAGTATTAGGTGGCTGAGAACCATGCACAAGCATCTTTTAAAACACCATTTAAATGGAAGGAAGGAGATCAGTGTTTAAATTACTGTAGTGCAATTGATGCAATTAGAACTTCGCAGGCTACAAACGTGATATTAGCCTGAGAATGTCACAGCTCCCTGGAGAGCTTCAGGCCACAGTTTTATGGGGTTGGAGGGAACCTTGCTACACAATCAGACATCTAAATGATCAAAATCAAAATAGCCAAGGGAACCTAACTGGGCATAACATCAAAAAATAAAAGCGTAGTGACTCTCTAACCTTGTTTGTTCCAAGGCATTTTCTGCAGTTCTGAGCATGTAATTTCTTCCGACACAGATTTTGCAACCCATTGTTGTCTTGCACACAATCTACTGCATGGCTGTTGACCAGCTCCAGCACTGAACACGTATGTTTGGACACAGACACGGTTTGGAAGGCCTGGGGACTCCCACGTTAAAGGCTGGATCTAGCTGGAGACACTTCCCACACGCAGCATGATTCCCCTGCTTCCCTAAATCACCACCTGGCCAAGGATGACTGACTGCCCCCCTTATCATTGTCTCTCATGATGGGAGCATGGCAGACCTGACCCTCAGTACTGGGGCTGCAGCTCACTGTGGGTGTGACTCTTGCTCTAAAATCTTCATCAGAGACTATGAAGTGCAGCAAACCCGGTGTTTACAATGACTCTGGATAAGTGAAGATGCCCAGGGCAAGCAATACGGGCACTACATTGGTAGGCTGTTCCCCCACGGAACAGACATTTCCAGTAGCAGATGGTTCTTTAATTACTGGAAAGGAACACAGAGAGAAGCTTGCTAAATACACTCAGGCTCAAGTGAAGTGCACATTTTTAGCAGGAAAGACAGTTCATTTTGGAGACAGCTCCCACAGGACTGGAGCATCTCACTTTTCCCAGCCCTGGTGGTAAGGACAGACAGCTGGAACAGAAATGATGGGTTTGATGAACACATCACGGGGCAAAGCTCTTTGGGCTGCCCTGTGCAGGAACTCAATTTAGAAGATCACATCGGTCCATCACATCTTTAAACCAATGCATTAGTTTTATCTTCTGCACAGGGAAAGGTAACACGATAGCCCTGTGCATCCAGTTACACCCCGTGTGTCACATGCTGGTGTGGCTGCAGTCAAGTCTAGCAACTCCCAACATGCTGTAATCAGCCTGTCAGCTGCTTGCATGCTGGGTTGGTTTGTACACAGAAGTGTGAAGTGACATCTGCATCACTTCTAATTAGTCAGAGTACCATAATGGCTGCAGAGCAGACACTAATTATGTAGCTACAATGGGCACCCAATTAAAGTAGTATGAGGTCATGGTGGCTTTTCTTTTTTTTTTTTAGTATCAGCTGGACAGTAAGGTCCATCTCTGAACTCTGTGCTACATGCTGAGCTTCCATTTCCCACAACACACAAATGGCCTTCCAGACACTGGGGCAATAAATAACCATCCACAGAGCTCTATGGACAAAACAAATTGTCCTGGATTCTACTGGGATAGAGTTAAATTTCTTCCTAGCTGGTGTAGTGCTGTGTTTTGGACTAAGTATGAGAACGATGTTGATAACACACTGATGTATTAGTTGTTGCTAAGTGGTGTTTATAGTAACTCAAGGACTTTTCAGCTCCTTGACAACCCCAGCGAGCAGGCTGGAGGGACACAAGATGTTGGGAGGGGACACGGGCAGGACAGCTGACCCCAAATGGCCAAAGGAATATTCCATACCATATGGCATCATGCTCAGCATGTGAACTGGGGGGAAATCTGGCCTGCATGGGTCAGCAAGTGGGGAGAAGTTGCATTGTGCATCACTTGTTTTGTCTATTCTAATTAAATTATTACTATTATTATTACTATTATTTTCTCTCTTTTCTGTCCCATTAAACTGTCTTTATCTCAACCCATGAGTTTCCGCACTTCTCCCCTTCCAACCTTCTCTCCCATCCCAGCACAGGGCAGTGAGTGAGTGGCTGTGTGGGGCTGAGCTGCAGCTGGGGCTGAACCACCACACAAACGCCATTTATTGAGAGATAATACAGCATCAAAGAAAGCTATTTCTGGGAAAACGCGCTAACCTTCTCCACTTTATTACTGACATTCTGATTGTGAAGTGATGTAAATTATACTTCCAAGTGCTGTAATTTTGCTTAGTGCTTGACTTACAAGAATGAAATTATATTTGAGATATAAAATGCTTTTATTTCACTAATTGTGTTAGAAAATGCTAAATAGCTTCTGCTGATGGAACACCTAATATCTGAAAAAAAGGGAAGAAAACCTCATTCTCCCTATACCTCCCCACAGAAAGCTCCACAGGGTTTCCTACCTAATTTCACTCACTTGAGTTAACAAAATAATTTAAGTGATTACTGCCAATGGCAGCAAAAGCTACATTTCCATTAACCGGCAATGCCATCAAAATCTGTATATCCATTAATTATTACTGGGCATGTGGGAATGCTGAAATCATGGAACAGTCACGTGAAAGAGAGGAGCAACCAGGTGCATTGGGCTTGAAGGGCTGATGGTCAATAATGGCTTGAAGGGCTCATGGTTAATGACCGTCCAGAAATTTGAGCAACTACGGAAGCTATTTCATAACACGCAAGATAGCACTGGGAAGGGCCGTGGGAATCTCAACCACCCTCCTGTCCAAGGCAGGAGCAACCACAGCTATCAGCCTTGATAAATAGTTCACCCAAACTGGCATAATTTGATTCACTCACATTTAAGTACAATTGCTGCCCACAAGGGGAAATCATCAAAACAAGGAGTTAACACAACGATGCATTTCCCAGTGAGAAATAAAACTTGTGGAGGAGGACAGACTTGTGGATGTGCCAAACTTCCCTCCCTGGTGTGGGGACCTCCAGGAGATGGGGAACGACCACGGCAGTGGAAGGCGGCTGCCACCAGGATTAATGTGTGACCTGATGACAAACCAGCTTTGGTACGTAAAAGGGCAATTGTCCACTCCCACTGAGCCCAGAGCCTGCTGCTGGGAATTGTGCTGAGCCCAGCTGGGATATTGGCTTTCCATGCAAGGACATGTGTCCAGCAGCAACTGGCAGGAGATCACTGGCCAGACATCAAGCACCACCATTCCACCACCCCAAGCTGGGTTTGATACATCGTGGTGGTTCATTATCACATCCCTGAGCAAGCTCAAGTTTGTTGGAGGACTTTTTTATTTCTTATTTGAGAAATGACATTTCTATATTGGCAGTGTAATACCAGAATTAAGAATGACTAACTACAGCTCCCCATTTCTGGAAAAAAGGAAATACAGAACCACTCTGATTCCAGTTATATTCTGTTATTAATAGATAGTTCATTAGTCAAGTCCCTCACTAAAAAGATCTTAAAGGGAACTGTATTCTCCTACTCTTCAGAGGTGGAGAGCAGCACTGGCAAAGCTTTAGCTTCCAGCCATGCCTTCCCTGGTATCCTGCACTTCCCTTGCCTGCACCACAACCTTGGCACTCCCATCCACCTAATGTCACAACGAAATCACTGTGTCGAAGAAATGAGGAAAAGATTTCAGAAGTGAAAGGCACTTACTAGGTGTTAGCTGTAACCAGGAGATCTGCATTGTCAAAAAGGTTGACCCCTGGCACTTCCACAATGAGAACATATATAAATTCAATGATTAACATAAGGATCAATTTTCCAATACAGCTGATCTGAAGGAACACAGAGCAGGCCAGGAGACTCAATAAGACACTGTAGGTAAAGTACTGTATAAAGACAAAAATGGGAAAAAAAACCAGAAGAGAGATGAGTGTCAGCTGGATAAATCAAAACTGAGAACAAAGGAAACTAAACAGAGGGATAGAAAGGGATTGGTAGTTATGTAGTTGAGCTGACCAAATATATAAACCTGGAGCTGCCTGTGGGATTTTCCCATGATACAGAAGTTAAAACTGCTTGGAAGAAGAGGAAAACTGTGGCATTTTTCTTCAGCCATTACGTGCTTTACACTCCAGAGGCACGGAGTTCACAGCTGGACACCCAAGATTGGGATGTAGTTTTTCCCTGGACACAGTTACTAAATTAGCAGAAAGAACCCCCCAGTTATGCTGGATTAAGATGTGCTTTGAGGCCAAATTCTGGCAAATTCTCAAATTTGCATATCTGTACAACACACAGCACCAAGGGTATCGGCAATTCACACTCCTGGACAGATGCCCACTTGAGGCCAGTGGGAAAGCAGTGTCCCTGCTGATGTGACACACTGGGTGGGGGGGCAGCAGCTCCTGCCAGGCCCAGAGCTGAGCGTTCAGCGTGCCCGTGCTTCCCAGTGTGACTGCAGACTGCGGGTGCCATTTATGGCTCCTGGGAAAGATAGCAGGGATGCAAAATGAAGAGAGGCATGTTATCCGGCTCACCACCTTCCTGCTATCAAATCTGTGAAGATTTAAGCTTCCACTATGTCTGGACAGGCCTATTTCTGGCAAAAACCCTGTATCATGTGCCTGAGGCAATCCATCCTTTCAGTTAAAAGCAAGCCCTAGTTGAAGTAGAAATATGCTTATGTTCGGAGCTCATTTATTAATAGTCATCACTGATACATTAAATTAGAGCAAATAACTTGTACAGCTTGTACTTGGCTCCCGGTTTCTAGAGAATGGGTGGATGTTCCCCGTGACTGGGGGGTAGGATTCCACTGACTCCTGAACGGACACTGGGAGCAAGAGGCAACACCCAGCAGATCCAACATGTGCATTGCAGAGTGCAGGGGAGGGACTCCTCACTTCCTAGCCCCCTGAACAGCAGCACCTGCTCAAGTCTGCCAGAGCAACTTCAGTGTGCAAAATGGTTATTCCTCATTGCTTAAAATTCCTCTCTGTCCTGGACCAGCACTCCATACAAATTCGTGGGAGGCACAGACTGTTTCTGGTTCTCCACTGTGCCAGAGTTTGCTCCTGGGTCTTTCTGCAGACACCAAAGCCTCTGCAAGGTTGAAAGTCACAGTAACAGTGGTCTCAGAACCCCCACTGAATCACATAGGGACCATATTTTCCTTTTAAGTTAAATGGAAATATGTTCAGTAGGATACCAGGACTTTCAGTAGCACCTTGGACATCTGGATGGTAACAGATCCACCATAAATCTATCAGGTCCCCATAAAACCAGATGACCTTGACATAAATTCTACCTCCAGCCTAGACAGAGTTGTTTTTCCTTTTCAATTTCCAGTAGACAATACATGTAACAGCCGTGACCTAAAAACTCAGAGAAAGGTCTTGAATAGCTATGCAAAAAGATTCTTTTTTTTCCTTTGCAAAGTATTCTACCAGCGTGTAAAACATATTTGGGCTGGTTTGGGTTGTGGGTTTGGCATTTTTTTTCCATTAGAAGCATTTTAAGTTTTTCTAAAGAAGATGTCTTGTAGACGTAGGAATTGCATTGTAAATCCAAGCAGACCACTATCTGGGCTGCTGACCTGTCTGAGGCCAGAACCTACCATACCTTGGGAAAGAATACATAAGCAAAGTTTTTCATCAAGATATAAAACAATGGAGGAAAAGGTCAAATCTATGACTAGACACTGATTTTCAGAGAACTGATTTTCAGGTAAAACTGAGCACCCACAAACTCCTTTGAAATAACTTGCAGTTCTGTATGCCATTAAGCACCTCATGGAGAAAGGGCATTTCTCCTGCTACAGGCAGGATCCAACTGTTATAAAAGCCTACTAATTATTCAGCCCTGAAGGAACTTAAACATTAATGTGGATTCACGATAATAACTTTGACACTTAAGTCTGAGTGTAGTAGCCTGTGTCAGTACTGTAATGTCCATCAGGAACAATCTTGCTTTCCTCAGAATCACTGAGATTTATTCACACAGGTTTTACAGCCTTTTTCCAGACCAACCTCTGAAACCATTTTTTTCAAGCAATACCTCTGGAAAGTTGCAGTTGGGCAAAGGACTGTCACAGAATCCCTGCAAGGTGCCCAGGCTATAGTTGGAAGTCAGGTTGCTGATAAGGCATATGTCCACCCGGTCAGGAGTGATGTTGTATTCAGCAGCCATGCAGCTGGCAAGATCCACAGTGCTGCACATGAACTGAAAAACAAAGATGGTATTAAGCTCCACAGCATAGAAAAAGAGAAGAAAAAATAGTTTATATCAGTTAAAAAGCCCCATGGAAATGGCTGTAGAAATGTGCAAAATATGCAACATGAAATCATCAGCTTATGTTTTTCTGCATGTGCAATGGCTATACTTTTTCTCCCTCAAAATACTAAATAATAAAATCCAGGCCCCAGAGAACAGCCCATCTCTCTCTGAGCCTGAACTCAGCAGTGGTGTTTAGAGGAACAGCCAGACCACCTCAGTCCCACAAGTGCAGCTCAAAGGAGAGTGGTCATGGTGCCCATGAGCTGATCCCTGCACTCGGAGCAGGAGGCAGCACCGTGCAGGGGCTGGCACAAAGCCCAAGGAATGCTTACGTCTCACTCAGCATGGTGTGAGTTAAGTAACACATCAGCCCCGTGCCAGCCCTTCCCGCAGGGATACTCTTCAGGTTGGCTCCTGCACTTAGAGCAGAAGCATTTAAAGAATCACAGAAGGACCTGGGCACAAATCAGTGCCAGGCATATAATGAGCTCTAGGGATGGAATGTGGGGCTCCCATTTCTTTTCTGTGCCCAAAAAAGCAATGGGCACCGACCTCGGATGCTGTCAGTCCTAGCCAGAATCATGTTAAACTCTGTGGTTTTAAGGGCCATGATGCTGCACAGCACCAGTAAGAAAACAATGCAGAACTGAACAGATCAAAAGGAAGTAATGGACATACCATGTTGACAAAGGCAGACAGAAAAACCAGGATAATGGCAAAGACTCCAACTAAGGTACTATTGGTCCTGGACTGTACAATCTTCTTAGAAAGAGTCTGGAGAGGAACTGGGAAAAGCTGCATGAGAGAAAAAAAATCAAACAGACACATAAAATTGTTATTTGTTTCACAGATTACAACCTGCATTTGAGCTGCCCGTATCCTTCAGCGCGGATCTGTGTGGATGCTGCACCGGGGCTGGAGGATGGTGATGGGGGATGGTGGCTGTGGGACAAGGGCAAGCAGAGACGTGACTGCCTTGTGGCAGCAGGCCCAGCTGGCTCACCAAATCTACTTAGCCCTTCCTAATGGGAGTGATGGCTCCTGAGCCCAGATAGCATGGCTTGCAGGGTTGTGCTCATCCTGTCGTGAGAAGCAAACCACAAGCCATCTGTAACTGAAATAGCCAGGAGCTTGAGCCTGGAAATTACTGGAGCAAAAATTTAAAAACGCAGAAATGAAAATACATGTCATGTCCCTTTGATCAGCAAGGCATATCGTAGGACTCTGTGGTGCCAATTCAGACACAGACTGTTAGACAGCCCAGGCAAGCTCTGTGATCTGTCAGATCCTCGGCGAACGGCGCTGCAGAGATGAGCTGGCCTGGGCTGGACTGTGGCGCTGGGCTCCACTCTCACATGGAGATAAAAACACCCACGGGTGAGGGCGATCACAGAGCTCCCACAGCCCGAGTGCCCCAGTGACTCCCTGTTGCAGGGCCAGGAGCTCCCTGCTGATGGCTACTGACTGCGGCCCTGCCAGTCCCGCTGCAGGTGCTGCATCGCATTCCAGGTGGAGACAGTCTGTGTGTGAGGGCAGAGCCAGACCCAGTGCCCTTCGCAGCCAGCAGGGCCTGAGGTCGCCCTGCATGGCACTGGCTGCAGGAGTGTCCAGGAGACAGCCCAGCCAACCCTCTCCCTTCATGTGCCACCACTGTGCCCGTGGGAGCTTGGGGCTGGAGCAGGAATGCCAGGAAACCCTCATGCACTGATACGCTCCTGCCGGAGGCTGTCCTCCCACAGTGCCCTGCCCCTCCATGCGCCCATGCCAGGGCAGGGGGACACTGCCCAGGACTGCCAAAGCCTTTTCCAGAGCCCAGCTCTCTCTTCCCTTACTCACTGCATGAATAACCAAGCCACTAGAGGGTATTTTTAGAGACACAAAGAAACAGCAGCACAGCGCCATGGCACTGCAATTTAACTATGACTAATGTTTCTATTAAAAGTCTTGCTTTTCCCTTTTATCCTTCACTCTTACATCTTCGGAGATGCAACATTTTGTCAGTGTTGTGCTTCCCACACAGCAGCCCTACAGTGTAATTACCGAGCGCTGGAGCAGCCAAGCGCTGATTAGCTGGTGACTTTGTACAGAGGCAGGGAGAGGCTCTGGCAAGAGTTTTGAAAGAGCTGATTTCACCTGCTACCAGCACATGCTCCAGGTGAAAGCAGAGGGCAAGGCTCTGTGGGGGACTGGAGAAAAGGGGAAACCGGGGTTGTGACTTATTTGCACTGAATGAGGATTGATTGAAATTCACTGAAAGCTTATGCAGTCCCTCAGGCTCAGTGGCAGACACCATAAAACAAAGGAAAACACCTTTCTCTCAGAAATAAACCCGATGACATAGAAATCCTTACCTCTGTTGATAAGCCACGAACCAAAATATCTCTTTGCTCTACCATGTCCAGCTGCTTCCACACAGATGTCAGCTAGCAGATTCCTACTAGAAGAGGGACATGGAAAATCCAATGGGTCTTTCCTCTGCTCTAGCCCTTACAGGATTTGGAAGAAGAAGGAGGATCTTTGCTGCATTTAGATAGTTTTCTCACTAGATTAGAGCAGGACAGGTTTTCCTGCCACCTCTTTGTTTAGGCCTCAAGACCAGGCTCCACAAATGTATTCAGGGACCCAACCTCCATCTGTAATCTCTGGGAAATCAGGCACCTAAATAAAACTTGGGAGTTCTTTGTTGTGGATCTTGGCTCAAGCCCCTGCTGCCAACGATCCCAAAAAAGCCTGACTTTGAACCAAGCCTGAGATATCAAGCAAAATGATCAGTGGAAGACACTTAAATTCTAATGAAAATATGTTTTCTTTGTATTAATCTTGGTTCTCATTACTTTGCAAACTAGAAAAAATTTTAGGTCAGTAAACAAGTACAGCTGGAAAAAGTCCTGAAGAAGAAAGAAATGCCAAAACCCATAGGAGGTCAAGGCTGCAGTAGAAAGTGCAACAACGTAGTCTTGCCATGCATCTGAGGAACCTCTGCTTTGTGAACATTCACGGGGGCCCTGCCACATAAGTCACGCTCTCCCCATTTCACAGAGGCAGGTGGAGACCAGGAACACCTGCAGCTTGAAGGACTTCTGTGGCAGACATGGGCAGCCTATCTCAGCTCTGACAATTCAGCTCCATTCTCCCAGTGCTTCCTCCATAAAAACATACACAAGTCAGGGGTATAGCACAAAAGAAGAAAAAAAGAAAAGAAGATGACTTTCCCTCCCATTTTTGAAAAAGCAAAAGTAAGATCCCTTCTGTCCTTGTGAAAGAAGCAGAATATCAGGACAATATAGTACATTGAAAATCCAAGCAGCAGTGCTGGTTGGCCCATTGGTTTGCACTGTCCAACACCACCTGCTCCTCCTCTTAGTGAGACTCAAATCCTGCCTGAGTGAAGAGCAGGACAAGGGAAGGCCTCATGAAATGACAACTCCCAGCCCACACTGGCACTACTGAGAAGGGGCTGAGAGAAAGGATGTGATCCATTTGGGCAGCCGAGATCCATGTCTGGGCAGCCACACAAGCGTGAGGTCACTCATTAGCACTCTTGAAATCCCCATGTAAAGAAAAACAGCCACAATGGGAAAAAAGAAAATTGGATTGTCCAGTTGATTCCAGTTCACTCTGAATTGAAATGCATAAATGCAGGTGAAGAAAGGGCACTGCTGTGCAGGTAAAAGTACAAGCTTACAAAGTGATCCAACAAGTAGTATGTTACACGGGAAATAATCCACAACCTCCAGTCATTTGCATGACAAAATTACTCTAAATAAAGCCCATTCTTTGCAATAACAGTTGATCTAGGACAGAAGAGTAATATTTCTTCTTTTTGTCTTCTTAACACATAGTGTGGATATGGAAAACTGCTTTGATAATTGCTGTTGTGTTGTAAGATGAGGTCTTTAAGGTCTGATTTTTCAATTTGTAATAAAAGCCTTTGAGTCATTTTGAAGTACATTAAGATGCTTCTGGAGTAAAAGACAACATCTCCAGGCAACTTGATGTTGCAAGTCCATTTATGTAACTTATTTCACAGTGATTTATTAGTCTATTAAAAAAGTACAGTTTTCAGAGGCTTTTTTTTTTCTCCTCGTTGAGGAAAAAGCCCCAAATGTTTTAGGAGCACCTAGACCAGCTTTTGGAGGCAAAGAAAGCGATAGGTAAGCTACACCTTTGTAGAACTACAGAAAAGCTTATTTTCTCATAAAGGATAACTTGAAATTTCTCTCCTATGTGCTCCCAGGACCATACAAGAAGTTGAATTCCACACAGCAGTGTAGATACCAGAAGTTAAAGGATTTTAAGGAAAAAACACAGACTTGATAAGTTAGTAGCAAAACAGATGTCTGTCAGCAGAGTATTAGTGAAGGGACCCTGGTTCCCATGACCTTAGACTCTACTGGGAAGGAACACCATCTCACAGTGGCCAAGTCTTCATGGAGCATCAAAGCAAAGAACTGGAACTCTCTTGTTTATTACAGCTGAAGAAACTTGGAAAGCCAAGCTGGCTGTGCTGGCAGTTCCAGGATCAACTTCTAGTCCATGGAGAATTTTATAGTGGAAGATAATAATGACAGCGAAGGAAAATAAAACATGATCAAGCTGTTCAGAAAGAGCCTGCTGGCCACTGTCAAAGCCAGAGATGGAGAGGCCAAAACAGGGAGGGAAAATCTCACATGAAAGCTGGAAAGAGGAAGAAAAAAGAGACACTTATCATGTAACAGCACAGCAAACAGGCGAAAGTTATGCTTATGCTGATGTCCTGGGGTGGACACCTGCTTTCCAACTTTGTGTGGAATGAACCACTGGTATTTAAAACACATGCTCTTCTATCCCACATCTGAGTGTGAAACAAAGCAAACAGTGCTGACACCCCTGTCTTAAAATTTCATCTGAAGGATCTGGAAAATTGCCTTCCTTCTGCAGGTGTGTAAAAGTGTTTCCTGGAGCAATGTGGAGTACAGAAATAAAGTAACACCTCTTATCCAAGGGCTGGGTAAACCCATTGCTTAAAAATCAAAGGCTTGAAACACCAAGATCTTGGATGACAGAAGTAGGTTGCAGCTATTAGGAGCTGCCGCCATCAGACACGGAGCTGACAGGCTAGAAGTACCCGTTCCTTAAACAAGCCATCTCATAATCAGGTGTTGTCAGCAGAGGCTAATTTGGAGCACTAAGAGGGGGTAATCAAAAAGGAACCGGAGCTAGAAGGCCCAATATTTTCAATATTTGCAATCTCTGCACAGAAGCCACACTGGATGTTATATGTGAGCATGTCATGGGGATGAAAACTCACTGCTGGAAATATCAGGGGCTTCAGAAAATCCCATTAAATTCTGATGTTATTCTGAATTCCTCTGACGTCCTGTGTATACAAAGCCTGTGCACAGAGGCAAAGCCAGCCTAGAAACAGTTGCAGGCACCACTGAACAGACTTCTTCTACAGGAATTTGGAAGATCAAGGCAAAGAAAACAGGACTGGTAGTCCTTGCCTACCATCCCAGGGACTGAAAAGTCCTGTGTGCCTTTTAAATTATTCAGTAATTAAGATCAGTAATAATTTTAAACCAAAAAGCCCAAACCAAAACCAGAGGATTTGAATGATGACAGAACAGTTGAGTGCTGCTGTCAGTGTGTGGAGGTGGCCTGGAAATGCCAGTGGGTGACAAACAGCTCTGAGCTTTGGAATCTGTCTGGTTGCAAGTCAGGCAGCTTGGATGGTCCAGAGCTCCAGGTCTGTCCCAGATCTTGTCCCAGTGAGTTGGTGTGGCCCTGCCTGGCTGGCAGAGTGCTGGGATGGTGCTGCCAGAGTACTGCAGCATGAGGAGGCTGCACAGCTCTGCACCAAATTCCCAACTTCTTTGTGATTGTGACCAAACTCTTGTCACATTGGTTGTTCATTAACTGCTAATCACATTAACTGCTGATACCAGTTTACAAATTAATGACTTCTAGTAGCATCCTCAAGTGCAGTAGACACACGAGGTATAGCCAGGCATCTGTGAGTACCATTCCCCAGCTCAAGGGACCCAAGCCTTCCTGACAGCACAGTCGGTTATTTCTGACTCCACTTCTCACTGCTGGTAAACCAGCAACACCAATGGGATGCTGCACTTACAAACCAGGCTCCCTTTAAAGTTGTCATAAGGCCAAAAGAAACCCTGTGAGTTGTTAAGTTCAAATAGAACTTGAAGCATCTTTCACTGGGAACAGTTTGCAGCTCTTATTATATGAGAAGGCAAAGTTTAATTTCCAAATCTAACTTTAAAAAAATCAAAAAGACATGTCAGGTGCAAGTCTGTCAAGAGCACCCACATTCAAGTGTTGAAAATGGCACAGAGAAGATAATTAAAGTGAGACAAATCATCTGCCTGACATTATCCATTATCCCACTGTTTCTTCTACAGAAAACATAATGCTACTGAGCCATTTTATTCCAGGCACTGAGGAACAAAGCCGAGCTTGGGCTAAGGAACCTGAATCTGAGTGTATTCCATGTTCAGACACTTCTAGACTGGAAGGATCCCTAAAACTGAAACACATCAATGTTTTTAATAGGAACAACTTTTAGTGAAATAGATGAGCACACCACCCTTCCCACAGTGCTCACTGCCAATTTACCACAGGCTGACAAGAAGAATTAATATGTTTTTGGACTTCACACAATGTATTTCTTTGCTGATCAAAGCCAGCTACAAGAAAGAGCCCACCGAATGTTGGAAGCCCTGTACACTCATCTGAGAAAGGCTGATAAAATTCTATATGTTTATGGCTTTTACTTCCCTCCAGGACATTTTTCCTTGATGATATTCTGCTTCTGATTATCTGCCTACCCAAACACGCATATGCAGCAGGGGCCAGTACACAGGCAACTCTGCAGGAAGTTTACAGGGAGGAAATGAATGGTCAGTGTTTGGTCCCACACTAGAAAATGTGCTCTTCTTAAATCAATATGAGAGTGTCTGCAGGGGACTTAATAGACATGCAGATCCACAGAGTGATTACTTCTTGCTGAGCTAAAGAGATGCCAACCCTAACATCTGTTTGCAGTTCATTCTGCCTTATCAAAGGCTTTTTCTGTAACCCTTATCACATAGTGTGGAAAGGATGGCTAACAAAACACACTCTGTTAGCTGAAGAAGCAGATTGCTGATCTGGTTATCTTAGGCAGAACACTACAAAGAAACCACAGTACTCACCTTTACACAGGAGTAAATGACCGAAACAAACACCACTGTGGTCAGGATCAGGAAACAGGTCAGGTAAAAACCCAGCATAAATGTAGAGCTGAAAACAAGAAGAGGTTTGGTTGGTTTTGTTTTGTTTTGTTTTGAAATGCATGTACTATAGAATAGCTACAGCTCTGCTCTCCAGAACACATTTGTACAAGCTATGGCACACTGCACAGGCTTTCCAATTAGGATAGCAGTAAGAGACACGAGGTGCCTTGAATACCAACAGATACTCTGGCCTATTTAGAATTATTCAGTCAGGCTGCAGAACAGAGAATGCTGCATCTTTTACAGCAATCACCTTCCTGCTGGGATGACAGAGGTGGGACCGAAAAACATTTCATGCACTGAGGAGGTGATAGAACAACTTGTTGTGGCAGGTTGGCCCCCAGCTGGCTGTGGGCAGGGCACCCCTGGGAAGGCAGGCGGGCTGAGTGCTGAAGTGCAGCTGAGTGGGAATAGTCTCGGTGGGAATCGCTACCTGTCCCTGCACAGGGAATGTCTGTGCGGCACCGCTCTCTGTGCTCTCTCTTGTGCATGGGATGTGAGCAACCACAGCATAAGGACAGTCAGGGAAAACAGCCTTATCCTGGCCAGCTTGAGAGATTCCTACTCCTCCCAACTCCGAAGTACAAAGAGGGTTCCAGGGCCAACTTTGTACTGTGCATTTTCATCTGTTTTCCTCACGAAGATATTCAACACCCAATTTCCTGGTGATTGGTCTCAGTGTGACAGGATAGGCCCCCTCCCAGGAGTCAGCCTTGTTCATCATCTAAACGAAGTATTCTTGAGATGTGACATTGAGGGCAACCACACCAAAGCCTGCTGGTCTCTGTGTTCTCTCATGACTACTAAGATAATTGTACTTGCTAATTCACTGTTTGAGCCTTTTTGAAATTCCTTAAAGCAATTTCTCTTTATCATAATAAATTGACACTGACATTCTGTGTCTAGCTTCAGATTCAAATTCCACACTGTGCTTTTCCAGAAGCTCTGCTGGTGACACATATGCACCTGTGGTTTCAGTTGGTGTTTAACTGCTACCTTCAATAAAAGACCAAAGCTACGCAATTGAAATATAAGGAAAAACAAACCAAAAGGTGAAGGGAAGTGTATCTGGACACTTGGAAACATGGAATTTTCTTTACTCTCAAACCAAATCACCTTTCAGACAGGCCAGGTTGCCTAAGGACACTTCAGACCTTGCAAGAAACCCCCAAATAAACAACCACCTTCCTTATGGGCAGCATGGAAGGAAACTGAACAGCACAACATTTACACCACACTGCCATAAGGGATTGGCTCCTGCGTAATACAAAGGAAGCAGCCATATGGTTGCCACACATCAGAAATTGTCAAGTTGTCATTTAAATGTTAAACTGGGTTTTATGGAGACAGTATAGTGGCTGCTTAGGGAGTTTGATGAGCAACAAAAGGCTGGTAGAGGGCCTCTGCAGGTGTGAAGTTATGATAGCAACACTCAGAAATCCAAAGAGTAAGCCCTTGTTAAATCAGTTACTCTCAAAGAACATTTCTGGATGTAGTTGACAATGCATTAATTGCTGGGAATTATCTAGTTCCAATTCTGAGCCTCTCTCAGCTTCACTTGCAGTTTCCCAAAGCAGACCTGTCTGTTTACACAGCGCATTTGTTCTGATGTTATTTTGCTGATTCAATCTTTCTGTGAGCACTCCTGCCTGGGAGAGTGAACGACAAACATCAGACTGTGTGTTATTTCTGTGACCTTCCGAATATCTGATCTGAACACTACAAACCAGTCTCTACTCCAAAAAGATCTGTGGTGGGAACAGAAGTAGAAAACAGTTGTAGTAGCACAAAATAGTGCCAGAGCTCTCTTTGGGGACAATTTTTTGTCTTCTCGTAAGGAAGATAAATTTGGAGCATTTTCAGAGCTTCTGTTATCTTGTTCTTCAGTTTAAAAATGACTAACTGCAAATTTATTTCCAACACAGCATTGCTCAGTGAATGGTAAATTATTGCTACTAAACCAGAGCATAGGAAATACCCACATGCTGTAATTTTAAGTGATTTTTAAAGAACTCTTTGAGAAGAAGTCCCACTTCTGCAGAGCTCACTGCTGGAAAAGATTTAGTGGGTTGTGCTGTGCCTTGCAGACAAAGCTGCAGACCACTGCAGTGTGCCAAGAGCACTGCGCCCCACAGCCCTGAGGAGCTCACAATGCTCTTGTCTGGGGAAAGAAATGACTGCAACCCTTAAACCTGGAGCGAGCCCCTCAAAGCTCAGGCATGTGCTGCTCAACCCCCTCTCTACCTCTCTTCTTGCCCAGCTGCTCTGAGTCCAGAAGAATAAATGTATGAGAGATTATGCCTCATTTGTTAAGCAGAGCCTGAGACCTCAGTGCTCTGAGCAACGAGGTTGTGATGGGTTTTCACGTCCCTGTTTAGATAACAGGACAGCCCAGCTTTGTGCTGTGAGTGTGTGCTATGCCTTGGTAGGCAACCCTTCCTACTCAGTGATATTTGTTTTCCACAGGCCTATAAACGTGCTGAACTGAATTTGTTAAGATGGAGGTAAATTATAAGAGAAATCACACTGGGAAAACAGAAATCCTCATATGCCAGTGAGGAGGTTTTAATCTGCACTAGAAATGGGTGAAAACAATAAGCACCATGCATCACTTGAGCATGAATTATTTAAGGATTTTTCTCTTCCCCTTGGTGTTCTGAATTTTCAAGGAAAAAATGAAGAAAAGTAGGCCAGAATAGAGGAGGGGAGCAGATGTGAGCAAAGGGATGAAAGGGTACTCACTGTGGCACGATTATGATTTGAACAAAGCAGATGAAGAGGAAGACTAGGGAGGCACAAGCCACATAGGCTCCAAACCTGTCATCCACCTGCTTGGAGTACTGCAAAAAAACACAGTTATGTTAGTGGGAAATTTGGCTGGCCCCTTCTCTCCACAAAAACTTCTTACGTGGCTTTTGTCTAGGTCCTTGGAAAGCAGTGCTGGTAGGAAACAACATTCCCAGCTCTCGTTTCATCCCCCAGCAATCAATAAGGGCTTGAACAGGCCCAAAGGCCAGGGAAGAAACCCAGAAATCTGTGTGGAGAGAGGATTCTCCAACAGCCCCTTGCATGAGAGGAACAGAAAGGGATTAACTGGGACCAAGATTCTAGGTCACTGTCATCAGACCTAAACTTCTTCCATGGGAAGTTTCCTCCAAGAGGGACAAATGCTCCTAATGAGAAAACCTTGCATTTCTTCAGATGACTTGACTCGTTCTAATGATAGTGTGAGGCTGCTGTGGTTTCACACAATCGCTCCTTCCAACTACTTGTCAACGTCTCGGCCACGTGGGAGCTGCATCCGATTCCCAAAATGCTTTATTTAGCCCCAAGCACGGTTCTCAGCACAGACGGTCTCAGTGTTTGAACCACAGAATAAAAGGTGCTCTGAACAGGTGAACCACTAATTTCCCTGGCAGTTGTCAGCTATAAAATTGAAGAGGAGGAGAGGGGGGAAATTACATGCTCGAGCTTTTATCCAGTCCCACGGTGATTCATTGAACAGCTGTAAATCCTGAAAAGCTCTGCTTTTGTAATATGTAGTCATTCTTGTCAAGGAAAGACTGTCTCTAAATAAAATTCTAAACTAATTAATGCAAACTTATTATGAAGTTTTTTCCACTGAATAATGAGTTTAACCCGAAGACCACTTAAGCATCCCAAGGAGCTGTGCTTGGATAAAAAATAAAAGAAAAAAAGGATTACCTTCTTTGTGCAATTAAACCCACCATTTTTATGGTACCTTTAATATCATCCAGGTACCTCTAGACTTAGAAATTAGACTTGGAAATTTAACTTTGCAGCCATCTAGAGCTGCTGATGTCTCTACTATATAGTCAGGGAGAGGATCTCAGCCTCAGAGTAATGATATCTGAAACCAAGAAGGAAGAAATCAACTGCTCATGAGTTTAGGTCTGTTACTCTCTTTTGTCACATTTGTGAGATAGAGAACTCTATTTATTGCTTAAAATGGGCTCCCAGAAATGACCAGGGAAGAGATCGCATCCCAATGAACCCTAATACTACCTGGGGCTCTTTGTGGGGGACAAAGGGCAGGGAAAAGCCCCTCCAGAGGTGTTTCAGAGCTTAGGTAGGCTGAAATGGGTTTCTCCAGTGATTTGAAGGAGATAAAGGGTGACTGCAGTCTCAGTTTGGAGTCTCAAAGTCAGACAAACAATCTGGTTTATTCTGGATTCCCTTTACTGCTTATCACTGCATATTCATGTGTGTCTGATAGAAATGGGCTCATTTTCCTGGCCAGTGCTCCCTTCAGATGACTCTGATATTTTTCAGGACAAGTTATATTAAGGTTTCTGTGAAGAAGCATGAATTTTTTAAGATCACAACCCTACCTCCAGCACCCAAACCATAGCTTAAACCATAAATATAAAAGTCTGACCTTCTGCAGGAGGATTAAAACTTCTACCAAGCCTGCCTGACATGCTCATTGGTTTTAGACAACGTTACCTTTTTCTCCAGGTCAGGCTCCCTGAATGTTAGGAGGAACTTGCGCACGTGCTCAGAGCGCAACCGATCGATACTTCTGGCATCGATGGCCCGGCCCAGGAACTCGTCCACTTCATCCTCTGGGTTCATACTCTCCTGGGTACTCCTGAGGATGCCATGGAAAGGGAGCATAAGAGCACAAGATAACTTCTGCCTCTGCACTGTGTTATCATTGCCGGGTATGACGAGCTAGAGGTTAATGGCATTTTGCTTATGACAGCTGCAGCTGGGAAGGGGACTGGGAGCAGCGAGGGGAATGGTATCAGCTCTCACTGCCAGGCCCGAGTTATTATTATAAGGATTCCATTTATTTGCCCTTTTCCTATACTACATCTGTTTCCTTGCCTTCAGGTCTCATCTCCATCCCTCATCCTCTAAAACCCCTGGGCAGCCTCCTGCCCCTTGTCCTCTGACGTATTCTTCCCTGCACTGCTGTGCTGTTGTAGCTGTTAGTGCCTGCACTGGCAAAATGATTTATGCATCCAGTCGTATTTCTTGCTTACTAATAACAATTTCTGTAAATGTTACTATGAATATGTCCAAACTTGAACAATTCTCCCTTTTTGAGAAAAAATTGTTTACAGAACAAACGTGGGGAAAAAACGTGGCCTGACTCCCCTTCACACAGTTATTTGTGAGTATAAAACATAAAACAGAAAGAAAAATCTGTTTACAAGATATTTACTTAAGGAAAGATTGCAAAAGAAAAAGGCAACAGAAGAAAAAAATAATATAAATTAGATTCTGCTTTCTAAATATGTGGAACAAGATTTCTAGGTTGTTTGTAATCTTTTGTGTCATTGTTTTTCTTAATCTCTGCTCTAGCTTCAGAAAAATGAAGCTGATTTTCAAAAACTGTTGAGAAAAAATAACACTATAAACTTCATGGTCCTGAGGCATTTTGCACTGAGGATGAGGAAACCTGAAGCACCTCCCCAAATTCAAGTTATTTTTAAAATCTAACAGTATTTTAATGACTTGATGCTGTCAGTTTAATGGCCTGCCCTCGAACAAGCTATAGGCAGAAATTAAAAGCTAATCCTGAAGTACTGTTTTTCTGCTCTGCTTGCATGACTGCCCAGGTTATCCACAGGGTTTGCCAATAGTTATCCACTGAAATATGCCACTCCCTTGCACTGGGGTGTATTCTAGCAGATAACTATTTCTGTGTGCAAACCCCATGATGGCACAGCAGCTTAGGGATCATTTTGTGTGACCCTCACTTTAGGCACTCTGGAGGAAATATCCCGGGGTCTAACAGGCATGATGAGAAGCTACTCTGCTTTATTTCCCTGGTTTCATTTGTACTGCACCAGAGCACACAATGCACGCTGTGTTGCAGCCAGCACGCTCCCACAGGTAAGGCTGTGCTGGAAAGCAGCTTACAAACCAGAATGTGACTCTGTTTTAAAAGTTAAAGATCCCTTCCCAAAAGAAAGGCTCTTTCAGAGATTTCTGCAAAACTGGATCAGATTTTAAGAAGCCCTCTGTACCTCAACTCTTCTGTGCACCTCTGCAACAGAAAAATAAATCAGGTCTGTCTGCTCATTTCCATTCTACCACTCCTTGCCCCAGCCAGCGAGCTGCATGTGTCTGCACCTCAGCTGCGTCATGATGACACACCAATGGCATCTATTTAGTGACCATATAGTAATTACAAGCCTGGTTTGTCTCAAGGTCTCATCTCTATTTTAGTCAGCCTTAGTATTTCAGTGGGGTTGGGGGAAAGAGTTTTTTTATTTTGGGCTCTAGAAGTTATTTAATTCCTAGAAATTCATATAATCCACTTTGAAAATAAAAGTGTTTTCTTCCCTACAAGGTCAGGACATTCAATTTACTTCCTCAGAGGAAGTACATCTACTTGAGCATTCAAGGGGATGCTGCTTATTTTCATTCAGTCCTCGCAACGTCTTCTGGGCTCATAAAAGCGAGCAAGGAAATCATTAGGCTTCGTATTTACAGAATGTCTTCCAAGATCCTGTGAGTTATGTACACACTTGGGTCATTCACATTTAGCCATTTCATACCACGTACGGGAGATGCGACACGTTTTCCGATGAAACTGCAGCAAAGGAGTCAGCTCAGCATCCTGGCAAAGCGCAGTCACGTTTCAAGTTTCAGTCTGAAAACGCCACTCAGGAAGATGCAAAGAGGAGAACCTGCCTGCTTGGTCTCTATCTCAGCTGCCTGCAGGTTTGTAGTAGGTCGTTTTACTGCTCAGGGTGTTTCTAATACTACAGGAACTTCCAAGGTTGCAGGCTGTGTAGAAATACCTCTGCAGGTTTTTAATTGCCAGTGGCAGGGGGCAGCCATCCTCACACAGACTGCAGGAAAGCTCAATCACCTTGTACAGACCGAGCTATCCAGGTGACTTTCACAGCCCATTGTACCCAAGTTCAATTACAGTACAGCAAGTTTGGGTACATTTGCATAAATGTAATTTTAAATTGACATACAAAAGTTCCCCGTGCTAAAGAATGCCCTGCAGGCAGTGCCTGTAAGTCAGAGCTGGGGTACTGCCATAGACTAATGAAATTCATATGTCAAAATGCCTTTTGATATATTGATAGTGTGGTTGGGAGGGTGAAATGAGGATTTCAGGATGCCATGAAACTTCCAAAAACACATCCTAAAAGCAGTGCTGAGACTTCTTCAAATGCAGCCAACAGAAAATTGTTGCAATGGACAGGAACAGCACAAACAGAGCTTGTAGCAACTTTTCCACTCTGCTTACAAATGTGAAAGCTACCAATTAAGCCAGAGATGCTGACTTCAGAGTGGTCCAAAACTGTGCTGCTGATTTAATTACTTTCTGCCAATGAAGGTTGTGATCACTGCCAAAACTACATGTATGCCATAATTGTAAATGCTTCATGCTTAGATTCAATAACTAAACCTGCACTCAGGCACGTAAGTGTTGGGTCCTGTTTTCAGGGGTGTGTGATGCCCACGGCTTCCTTCGCTGCCAGAAGGAAGTACTGACCCTCAGTGTTTCTGCACATGAAGGAACTGCCTTAGTACTCGATATGGTTTAGGTATCCAATTTTAATCATTCTCACCACAAATGTATTCTGCTAGAGATTTATTTTTGCCAAATCTTTGTACTTGAGTTAAACAGATTTCTGGATAATCAGAGGCAAGTAGTAGCTTCTTTTGGTACTGAAGAGAAATGCAAAAATCCTGAAATCTGTATAATAAACTGGCACCACACTGAGTGAGACAGCTCAGCTATTGGCTGTAACAGCACAAGAAACCTTTCAAACTATAGCATTGAGTAGAGATATTATGGTCCTTGGAGCAACAGAGGGGATACTGTTCCTCAGCTCTTGCGTGACTCTGTTGTGGATCAGCACTGAGGCATCTGATTTTGGGTTTTCTTGCAGAAACTACGAGGAAAAATACTATTTCATGAGGGATACTGAAAATTTCTGTATTCCTATAAATTATTCTGTTGTAATCTGTTAGCTCTTTTCTGCCCAAAGCGTATCTAACATCAACAGAGTTCCCAAAATCCATGGACACAACAGGAAACAGTAAACAGGACACAGTGGGACCAGCGAAACATCCCAGGGTGCACAGACATAAATGTTACGAAAATCCAGTTTGCAGGGAAGGGCAAGGGAGGGAAGAGAATGACTCTTAATATTGCCATGCTCAAACTTATCACTTTCCTTTTCCTTTTAGGCAGCTGCTCTCAGTGCTCAACCACCATAATGTGAATTTTCCCACAGCCGGATGCCTAGGGCCCACAGAAGCATTTACCTGTCCCAGCTCACAGAAACCCACTCAGCCCTGACCAGCAGCCTGAGAAACATGATAAGGAGCAGCAGCAACATATTTTAGGCATCAGTCTCCTCTACTGTTGCCTAACTTGCTCTAAGCAAGCTTATAATTAATGTCATTCAGCAGGACTGAATGTGAAATTATTCTAAACACCTTCAATACAGGAAATGCTTTTGTTATGTCCAGTTGTAGAAGTTAAAAAGTGAATGTGTTTGGGTTTTTTTCCTCCAAAGGCAATTTTTCAAAATACCACTCTCATTAAATTGTTATCTTAACCATTTCTCTAAAGTTCTATATAAAAAAAAAGAAAATGCTGCTAAAATTTGGCTATATTTTAGAGCATGAAACTTTGAATTTACTCTTTCAAACAAGCTATCATTTCTGAGTTTATTTTTATATATAGAAATAAGTAATATACAATAATGAATAATATAAAATATATACAAATAAACTCAGAAACTGTACAAGCATTTCAATACATACATAAGCTTTTCTTATTGGATATGTCCAACACTTAGACATACTGCAGAGGAAGACTTTTTCTTGGGTTCTTTTCAAAGGATGAAGAGTGGAGATTATTTGGGGCAAGGGGAAGTGCAGCAAAAGCATTTTAAGTATAAAGGAAAGTTAGAACCACCAAACAAATAAATGTTTTGAGGGCAGTTGCTGTTCTGAATGCACATCAGTCAATCCCGTGCCCTCGGCTGGCTGTCCCTCCAGGACAAACCTCTGGGGAGTCCAAGCATTATTTTTGGCTTCCGGGCATCAATTTTTGTCCTTTTTTAATATGAGAAAAAAATCCCAAACGTGTAAACATAACAGTGTATGACAGAAGTAAATTTGCTTACTTGTCCTTGGGGTCCTCGAAACCCTGAAAGAAAGGAAAAGGGCACAAGGGTGAGCAAACAGGCAGACCTTGAGCACACAAAGCATCCCGGGAACGGCGTTTCGCAGGGGACTTTTCAGGCACTCATTTGTTAGGTGTGGATGGACAGCTTCACCCACCCACAACAATATTCTATGCAGTCGTGTCAGCGGGCAGACAGAGCAGCTTTGGAAAAACACGTTCCTTCAGATATAAATTCATGCAAGTGCAGATAAGGGAAATGTTTCAGCTGACTGCTGGCACACTTTATTTCAGGTGTCTTCTTTTTAGCAGTCACCATTACAAATGACACAACGGAAATTGTACAGATATTATAACAGGCTGTATTTTACTTGAAACAAAACTCAGAACGATAAAATAAATCAACCTCTGTATTCAACAAGGCTGCATCTCTTTATGTCAGGGCTCAGCTAAGGGCAATGCATACATTTTGGTTTTCATCTCTCCCAGGGGTCTCTCTGTCCCTCCCCTCATCACACGCACACACAGAACATGTTTTCTTGAATAACATTTAAGGAATTATTTATAATATTTGCAATAGCCCAAATACTCACAACTCTTTCATGACCACCTGAATTGATTAAGTGTAAGAATTTATGAGTCATTCATAGTTTTAATGGCTAGGAGGCATTTGACAAAATTATATATGGAGGCATAAGTTTATGTGTTTAGAATTAACATACCTAATAAACCAAATTGCATCAAAATTGCCATTTTGCATCGGCTGAAACTAAACGTGCCCTTTGACAACTTGGCTCAAATTTGACTTTAAACTGTAGTCAAGAACAGTTGTATATTTGACAAGTAGGGTCAAATACTCAGGCACAGAGTTTGTACCCTGTGTTCCAAAACATAAAACAAATGTAGCTGGGAGATATGAAGAATTGCTTTTGTTTTTGTCCCAGAGACCTCAGGCCAAAACTGCTCAGGGCATGTGAGGATATTCCAGCTGCTGGACCTGCAGCAGCAACCAGTCTGGGGGCAGCAAACTGAGATCCATCCTGACTGGAAAAGCAAACATCTCTGGGCAAAAGTCTTCCCACAGCCGCCTTGTCCAGCACCATCAGAAACAACAACACTGACCAGATACTAAACAAGAACAGATTTTGCCCTTGCAATGAGTTAGCAGTGTGGCCACATGGCAGGAGGAAAGCCAGCACAGTGTCCCTGAACAGCACCAGCTTTGCCAGAGGGAAAAAGTGAGGTCTGTCACTCAGGTCAGCGGCCAGGACTGTGATTCACTGAGAGGGCAATTTCCATTTTTACATACTCCGTTTAGACTAAAACCACACTCCTAAATAGAAACCGCCACTTCTACTTAACCCATCAGAAATTCAGATAAAGGAAGTCTCTCAGTCCCATGTCACAACCACCAGCAGATCCAGTGGGAAGAAGGAAATAGTGATATTGATTGAAAGTTAGCATTGTCCAGTTATCCAAGCCAAAAAAAAAAAAAAAAGTACTTTCTGATTTCACATTCCAGAGTGATCATGCAGCTTTTTGTTGTATGTCTTTTTCCTTCTTCTTTTGCCTAATTATTTTACAGTTGTCAGAAATATCTGATTGATTTATTTATTTATCCTCTAAGTAATCCTACAACACAGTGCCAAAACTGAAAGCTCACTGATTAATCATGGAGACAAAATGCTCACTAATTTGTCTGGTGTCATAGTCAGTTAGGCTGCAAAAAAAAAAGGAAAATCAACTGAACATGAATAGCTACCAGCCAAGAAATAAGCAGAGGGAACTGATGAGAAAACGGGCAGTACTTGCTTATTAGATAGACATCAAGTTCACATTTTCAAGCTTAGCCATTTGGGAACTGGATGACTGACTGCAGTGGGAGAGTCCCCTAAAATGGTCTTATTTTCACATCCAGCTGAGTAACCATCCATCCTACTGAATTCCTCAAACTAAACACAGATCTCACACTCCTGCCCTTGAGAGACACAAGCTTGAGGACAGCCAGGTCATGCTACTAAAACACCTCAGCAAGCACATCCTCAAAAAATTCCCCAATATTTCAAATGTGGAATAATATTTAACTGGCCATTTATGCGGATGAACACTTAATCCACGTGGAGTTTGATTCTGCCCTGCTTCTCTCCCTCAGCAAAACTGCTATAAGGAAAGCTTCTAAAACAACAGAGAATTCATTGATCTAGCTTTTCAATTTACAAATTAAATTGTGCTTGAAATTCTGGAAATTATTCTTGCTGGTAACTCAAATTAAATTGATGTTTCAAAACTAAAGACAAAAAAATTTACATATTTCAGGTAAAGTAGAAAAGGAAAGGACTACTACATTTTCTTTCCTGGATCTTCATTTAACAAGGCTAAATATTTAAGGGTGACTTGAACTTTAATTAGAGAGAATCATCTTAAAATTAAATGTTGTAGGAACTTCTTTAAGTTAAGTAAATTAAATGATTCACTTTAAACGCTCCCATTTCATACTAAAGATTCTTCAAGCAGAATTGCCAAAAATGGAATTGTTATGGAGAAAGGTCTGTGGGATTATTTTAGGAAAAAAATCCTTAAACACAGCTTCGTAAAAACTGGTCATTTATTACAGAATATCTTTCTTATTTGCACTGGAAGACTTTGCCAGGATATAGAGTAAATATGCCTCCAGGATCTGGCTGTGACCAGGTTTTCCTCCCTCTCCACTAAAGCATCGGTGCTCCATCGCTCACCAAGAAACCCTGCAGGGGGAGGAGGTGATGGCACGCACAGGGTCGCATTGCCCGCCCCGGTTTGGGCTGGCAGGGAAATTTCCCCCTGGGTTTTGGTTGATGTGCTTTCACCTCCTCCACTTCCGTGGGCACGCTTGGTTCATTGAAAACTCTGCACTTAAAATTATTTCCTTCCCTTTGCACAAGGCTTGAGCACTAATGACATACTGGTCTCTTTTCCTTCTCCACAGCTGGCAAATAGTTTAGTACCTTCAGGACTCGGACGCTTTGCTCCAGCTAAAGCCCTTGGCTCAGTGTAAGGCTGCTCCCATCAATTGCAATGGTCTGTGTTACACACAGGGTAACCACTGACACAACTAACCCTGCGGGAATAGGGTCTACATGGACTTGCCTTCATTCCTACTCAGAATCTGGTAGCCAAACTTCCAGGCTCAGGCAGGAAAGAGAAATAAGAAGGGTTAAAGGCAGTCTCCAGCACTCCTCATGTCACCTGTCTGTGTTTCCCACAGGATGTTGGGCAGCTGGGCTGGGACGGGACTTGGCCTGTTTGGGTACTGCTGCACAGAGATATGTCAAAACTGGCATTTCTGCACAAACATACACAGAAATCTGAACACCCTCTCCCCACCCCCAAAACAAGCTGATAAAAATGAGGTGCCTGTCATTTAGGAGAGGGGGAGTAAAGGGATAGGAAGAGAAACAACCAATTCCTTGAGTTAAGAATATAAAACCCCTCTTGACTGCTTATAGATTTGTACCCAGCAGGCTGAAACAATGCCAGTGGTTTTCTAAGGTGTTATGAAGAAAAGGCTGGGAATTGTCAGCAGGGATGAAAATGGCAAAAGTGGTGATGGCTACAAGAATCAGACAGAAAGGAGTTCACAGGAGTTCAAGAAAAGCTACATAATCGTGATGACAAAGTAGCCCTTGTTAAGGCCAAAATTCCTTTCCTCTAGAAGGGACCATAAGGCATGAGATAGGTCCTATCACAGTGCAGGACTAATGGACTGCTGCATATAGGACCTTATGCAAATTTTATTCAGTCTCATTTTAAATATCCCTGATACTCGTGTTTTTCTCATTCCCCCAGGAGGCTGTATTACTCTGCCATCAGATTGCAAAAGCTAAGGTAATAGCATTTAATAATTGCTCTGAGACTAAGACAGTCCTCTCTGACTTCAGGAACATTAACCCAAACTCAGCTGAATAGACTCCCTTAAAGGCTCTGCTCTTTTGTCTTTTCTACAGGAGATTATTAAAAAAGCCTTATTTTTTTATGGCAGGTCAGGTGACTCAGAACCTATGCTGACATCCTCAGTGGGAGTAGATGTGCAGGAGGAAGAAAAGAGGGAATGTTATATTACTGCATCTGTCCCTATGGCCCCTGAGGCTTACTATTTTATGGGGGATATTTTATGAATTTCTATAGTGCTAAAAGCTCATATGACTGCCATCTCTGTGCTTGACTTCTAAATTAACTAAGCTCTTTTCTTTGAAGATTAAAACTGATTCCTTAAATAGAATGATAAAGTGTTTGTCAAAGACATGACAAGCTGACTGCTATACCATAACACTTCAAATCAAGAACGATTAGAAATAATAATTCTAACTTCAGGAACATTGGCTGCAATTATTAACATATTGTAAATATGCAAAGAAAAGTGGAACAGATTTAACATGCTTTTAACTTTTCATTTAACTCCAAAAATAAGACAGTAGAGGGGCTGATAAGCTTCATGACCTTCTTAATGGCAATGTGGGTGGGAAGCATGAATTCCACCCTTAAAAACTTTGCTCTCAACTCCAGCAAAGTTCTTAAGAGCAAAAATGACAAAGAAACTAATTTTTCTTGCCCTGTTTTCATCCCCAGAACAAAGTCAAAAGAGGACTTACATGATGCTAAAGCAGAAATCGAAATAACTTTGGACCTTTGGACAAAATGAGCTTTGTAAGAGTTAAGGCCAACTTGCAGAGGTGCTTCACAAAGGCAGTGACCATGGAAAACAGAAAGGGAGAGTGACAGGCTGAGAGTGGATGTTGTTAAAAACAAACCTGTTTTGGCCCTACCACAAAACTAATTATTCACATCTATTTTCAGCACTGTTGTACATTCTGCTTTGTCCCTGTGGTCAAAAAGACAAGGCTATGAAGATAGATGCTGTCAGGTGTAAATGGAGAAGCAAAACTGAAGGACTTCAAAGCACTCAAGCCAAAAATAACACAATTTCTGTTTCCAGAGTCCAGAAAGAATTAAGCCTGATAGGAAGGATATTTAACAAGCATCTAAGTGCAGAACAACAGACTGGCAGAAAACCAGTTTATGAAACAGATTAAATGATGAGTGTGTCTGCTATAGCTGGAACACAGACTAATGAGGTCTGAAAAGGAAAGCAGAAGTGCTCCTTTTCTGCAGCCCACCCCACTTGATAAATAGACTTTCATTTCACTACACTGGTCACAGATGGTGAAACCCTCTACTTTCTTCAACTCAAAATGATTTTGTAGATGGTCCTCAGCTGACAGTCCAGACCTGGCCAATGCCATGAATTTATCTGGCCCATCAGATTTAAATCTATAGAACATAAGAGGTTGTTTTGGTTGAAATAGGCTTTCTCCACCCTACTTTTAATTAACTTCTGGCTCTGAACTCATACCTCTGAAAAGTGCAGGTTGCTCACACTTTCCAGTTTTCTGTGAACTCTGAATCCAAATTTCTCCTGTCCAAAGGTCACATTTCCAAGTGAAATGGTTTCTGGTTCTGTGCCTCATTTGTGAACAGTTATCAGAACTTGCAAAGCAGACATAAAAATAAGCAGTCCTAGAAATGCTCTGAATCAGTTCCTGGCTCCATAATCTCCGCCCTTCCACGTCTACACTCCAAACAATGATAAACACAAAAAACTTCTCCAGAAACTACTGTCAAACAGCCTTCTAATCAGATGCAGACGGACTGAATCCAAGCCTAATGAGCCTTAATTGCAATTGCCCACTGGTGCTGGCCAGAGCTGCTCACCCTCTCTGAAACCCAGACCCAAACCTGCTGACCTGCACCCTTCTGACATTAAGGCTTACTACCTGCTTGAGGAAGCTTTGGAAATCATTCTGGGAAGTGCCACAAGTCCACCTGTGCAATGCTTCCAAGAACATCAGAGGAAATGTTTCTGTGAATAAAGGGGAATTGTATCTTTATTTCTGTAGGCTTAATTTAGCCCCACTCAAAACCAGTCTGACACATTTTAGTAGTGTCTCAATCCAAATGACCTTTCCCATATCAGTAAAATTTACTCTAGAAGAGGGTACTGAATGGTAGAAAAATTATCAGTGCAAGACTTCCAAGCAAATACCAAACTCTACCTAGGTTTCATAATAGCAGCTGCAGATCTGCTGTTGCATTAATTAGTTCTTTAACGGATTCTCATCCCTCTTTTAAAGAACTAATCTAGGATGATTGCAAGTCCTGATCAACTAGAATAAAAGTTAGGTCAGCAGATGAGGATGCAAAACAGTGTGAAGCCTCTAACAATTTGAGCAATGTACATTTTACTCCCACTCATTTATATGAGATCCCATGGGTCATGTGAATCAGGCAAACCCTTTTTTTCAGGTGAGCACCAAAGCAATTACACAGCATAACAGCTGGATAGGATTCCTCCCCTTGCTGTTTGAGAGCTATCAAAACCAAATTGGCTCCATAAAACCCAGACTAGACTAACAATTTCCTCCCAGCTCTATAGCAATACATGGGGATTACAGCAGAAAGGATTTTGAGAGTTTCTCCCTGCTTGATTACGAGTTAGATTACTACAATAGCAGTGAAAAGATAGTGGGTCAAATTCTTCTCCACTGGGGGCCCCTGTCCAGCTTTGCTGACGTCAGAGTTGCAATAACCAGATTTCGCAGATGATTGCTGGAAAAGAGGATAATAGTGACCTGCAGTTAAATGAAACCTTTAGAAGTAGGGTGAACCCTCAGTGCCTAATTCCTGGACTCAAATCGAATTCTCTTTGACAGAGCTGCATTACTGACTGAGGAAAACTTGTCCTATTGAGCTTTATTTTAAATTTTAATTGTTTCTGATATTTAAAAGGTAGAATTGGCACAGAACCAGCTACAGCATCTGTTCCTCCGAGGCACCTGTTCCCCAATTTAGATCTCCAAGTAACAAGATCTATTGTAAGGGGAACTTGGAGACATAAAGAGAGGAAATGAGCTGTATTTACAATGCAAAATGCAAAGAATTGTTTGATATAGGACAGGGGGAATAGGACAAAAGAATTATTTTATGGTTGGATGATCAGGCTTGTAGATGAATGTTGTTTCATTAGAAAACAAACACCAAGTAATCAAATATCACGTAGCTGTGCAGAGCTCTGAGCAGCACCACAAGGAATCAGGCAGCAGCTACCTGAAAGAGCTTGTTCTTTATCATGCCAGCCATATCCAGAATCCCTTTTTATAACCTCGTCTCACATCTCTAACATCTCCATGCAGTAATATTTCCTACACATATATAATCTCTATTTGATTTTATGTCTGTTTTTTACTTTGTAACGAACATCAACTTCATACACAATTTCACTGCAAATTAAATGCTTCATTAGCTGTACTCAGACTCATGACAGAAGCATGGTCAGATTGAAATCAGTATTGCAATCTTCAGGGCTTCCTCTTTCTGTTCCTAAACTTCCTAGTGTTAAACCTTTCCAGCAGCTGAAAAATGAAGGGAAATCTGCCAGGCATCTACACAGCACTCAGTAATCCCGTTAGCCACTCTGCTCATATTTGATTCTAACAACTCAGAGGTACCTGTTTCTGGAGCAGACCTTCCCCAAAGCATGCAGCAGTGAAACAAGCTCAGCTGTCATACCAGCCAGTATAAAACAAGCGTGATGGCAGCCTTAAGATCCAACAGCAGGACTTCCCACAGATGATTAGATATCATGACACAATTAATGCCTTTCTGTTTTGGAAGCCAGACAGCATCAGGCTATGTCAAGTCTGATTATAAGACCTCAAAAATGTCCAGTATATTCTGGGCAGCACTCCTGATGTGAGAATGCCACCGTGGTACTGTTGTACAGCAAATTGAAGAGGCATTTTGTGATGCAATGTCTAATGTGAAAAGTTATGGATGCCCCTTCCCTGGAATTGTTTAAGGCCAGGTTGGATGGAGCTCTGAGAAACCTGGTTTAGAGAAAGGTATCCCTGTCTATGACAGGGGGGTTGGAACAGGATGATTTTTAAGGTCCCTTTCAGCCCAAGCCATTCTATGATCCCCTGATCAATAAACCCTCAGGGTGAGTGCTGGGTTCAGCATGGGCGCTCCCTCTTATCAATGAAATGGCAAGTGCTCAGTGGGAGCAAGAACAACCATCAGGCTGGAAAACACCACCTAGGAAACAAACTTGATGAGGGAATCAGAGCTGTGAAGAGACATGGTAATAGTCTTCAACTACAGAGAAGATAATTGAAAAGGAGAGAAAATTTAAACTGTCTTCTATCTACTGTGAATAGCTCATGCAGCACCATGGTTTCAAACTGAAGAGTGGAAATGTAAATCAAAACATCAAGAAACATCATAAAACTGCTGAAGAGCATGCCCAGCAAGATTGTGGGATTTCCATCCTTTGAGATCTTTAAACAAGGGCTAGACAAGTATCTGTGAGCAATGTTGTGGGTATAGCTGGCTCCTGCAGAAAGGGGGGAGATCGATGGCATGGAGCTCTCTGCAGCCTAGACTGGAAACTTTCTAAAATCTTTACATCTATCTCATTTATTCCCTATACATTCTCCTAATAGAGACTTTTAATATTATTGTTTCAATATTTGCAAAGGATTTTGTGATGCCACTCCAGACTGAAAAGGCCAGAATAAAATAATTATAATCTGTTCAGGAAAATCAGGGATTTCACAAGCTTCTTATACAGTCTGTTTCTTGCATCTAAGTTTTTTCTTAACTTAGATCTTTTTATCAGCAAATTAGGATGATTATTTTTAAACCTGCCCTTTACAGTCATGAAGAATGATTTATCATTAATTTTTGTCCTTATAAACCTTCCTGTATTTGAAGACTTTTGTTTCTAATCAGTTTTCTCCCTTCTAGGTTAGAGCAAACACAATACTTTAACACTTCTTCACAGGTCACACTGTTGAAACTCTGCTAATTTGTAATTTTCTCCACTGGATTATCTCTAACTCATCCACATTCTCCTAAATTATTGTAATCCCAAACTGGATGTGCTTTTCTGGATACAAACATAATAATGCTGAGCACAGTAAAAGATGCAAGAGAATAATTTGTTATCTAGAACAGCTCTGTAATTTTGGAAAGTATCAGCATTTGCCTTTTTATTGCTGTTTACAACAAACCTCTTTCAGTTTACAGTCAACTACAACCCCCAAATTGGTTTTTCTTTAATAGCAATTTTGTTTTGCTGATGAAAACTGAGACATGAGTATTATTTCCAGAAGTCTAAAATTCATCAATATTTATAAAAGCCCTCAGAAATATATACTGGGAAAAACAAAGTATTTCTCAGTGGTCTATAAATATTGTTATAGCTATAAATATACCTGTACTCTCAAATGCTTTCAAGTCCACTTATTTTTGACCCTTTTGCAATTAAAAACTGGACTAGAGAGACAGTGTGGAAGACAAGGCTGGTGTATGGAGACTTGGGGAAATGAGCAGCACCGAAGTCTCCATTTCCAGAGAGATTCAGTCACTGGTCCTGGACTGATTGCTTTTGTTTAGGAAACAAGAAGACAAGCTGTAAAGAGCAATAAAAACAGAGAGCGGCTCTGCTGTTCTGCCATGCTGGGGCTCTGCTCTTGCTCTGTATAGAGCCACTGAGCTGGTCCCGTGCAGGTTCCCCTGCCCGCCCAGGGGGAGCGAGGCAGCCCTGGAGCTGCGCGGTGCCGGACCAGCCCCTGCAGCAGCGTGGGCTCCCAGGAGTAGAGCTCCAGCAGAGGCTGCCAGCCCAGAGCCAGGCTCTCTGCCCTCCCAGGGCATTTGTATCTGACCTTCCTCTCTGCACATTTACCCGTCAGTTCGGGGTAGCGGCTCCCCCAGCTCATGGGGTCAGGATCAGCAGTGTGCAACACCGGTGTCTGGGCTGCTGCCTCCCTGGAGGCTCTGCAGGGCAAGAAAGGGCACTGCTAAGCAACGGGAAGGGAAAAAAAAAGATTTGTGGTGGTCTGGAGAAAAAAACAGTGCATGAAGAAAGTGCAGGGGCTATTGGGCTGGATGGGACGAGCTAATGCACTTGCAACCTTGCCTGACTCAGGCACTGCTTAGCCAGGGTAGGGGTAGGAAAGTGACTCCCGTTTTCCAGGACATTTTAGATTACCACTACATGGGCATGTGTAGGATAATTTGTCTTGTTCATACGTGCAAGTGCCTGAAAAAACTCCTGAGTGCACAAAGAAAATCTTAACCTAGAAACATGATGGAAAATCTGCTGGACCCAGTGCAGGTTAAGCTCCAAGCCAGTGTGGAGAAAAGCAGGGACCAAAGGCCTCCCCATGGCTTTGTCCGGGCTGTCATTCCACACAAACCCCACCAGATGCACTGGTGATGTGCCCACACATGGCAGTGCATTAAAATGCTGTGACAAAAGCGGAGGAGGAGAAAAAAAAGGAATATATGGCTACATTTGATGCTAATCCATCTCCTCTAGGACTACTGCTAATATATCCTAAGAATAGAGACAGCTACCAGAGCCAGCATTCGCTGGAAAGAAAAATGGCCAAAATAATTCTGTTTTCTATTAAATATAACAGTGCCTTCCCAAAAATGCAATTCAGGGAACTTTAATATTCTCTTTCAGGGAATTGTAAGTAGAGTCACAAAAAAGCTGTCTCTCTTTTTTTCCTGAAAATATGGTTGCCTTTAAAATGCAAAATGTTTTACATTTGTGACAAAACCCAGTGCCCTTCATAACCATCTGTATTATTTCCTACACACAAATGCATTAATATCTACACATCAATATAATGGAACTGCACATTGCTGCAACATCACCTGGCTCCTGCCTGAGGATTATCCCACAATTACCCTTAGAAATACCTGTTTTGAAATTACAGACCTAAGCAGCTCCAGGTCCTGAGGAGAAAGGCAATGTTGCACTGCCCGTCTTTGGCATATTACTTTGACTAATCCAGCCTTACATGTCCACAGCTTCCAAGAAAAAAGACTACATATAATAACATGCAAAAGGTCTGGGGGAAAGGTGAGTGATGTGGAACAAACCACACATTTTCAGGAGGTTTGAAAGCTGGTGCTGCTTACCAAGATCAATGACATGTCATTCCAGAGGAGCACTGATAAAAGCCTCTGTAGTTCTGCTCCACTTCTGTCTCTCTGTATTTTGTATTTCTAAGCAGTCAGTTTGCAGCCAGTGTGCACTCTGCATGCATCAAGCACACACACCATCCATGTAACACAGTGTTAGAGATTACAAAGTACTGTGCAAAGCTGGGTGGTACAAAGAAAAAATTATTTAAATTAGAAGTTAACACAGAGAGAATTGAGACAGGAGATGGAGAAATTGTTCCTGTGCTGTAATCAATAAAATGTCCATCTTGCGGGTATTAAAATGGGGAAGCCATGGGGAGCAGCATGTTTGCATTTTCACTAATGCATCTCAAACATAACAGATCTGTAAATAAAAAATTTTTAAAAATAGTCCATAAGAATAACAAAAGTCTAGCTGAAAATAATATATCTGAATCAGGTTTCAGTTGGTTTTCAAGAAACAGCCTGATGCATGCAACATCAGCTTCTCCAAAGAGAGCTTAATACAAGAGGCAGTACAGAAGCAGATTGAGTAGAAGAGACTTTCTGAGCTGCTGAATTTTCAGAAACATAAATAGCATTACAGGGAAAGGCTCAAGATAAGGAAAAAAAAAGTAAGTCTTTCCGCCTACAAGTGAAGGGCAGTGAAGTTTTTAGGAGTCAGCTTGGTATTTCAATAAATAATTATGTTTTTCCAACTGAACAACCAGCTAGACACGGCAAACTGTAATTAACACCAAGAAGCACAATACCATTTGGCATGCATACACCTTGTTTCTGAACAGGAGGCTTCAAGAACCCCTTAAAAGCTATTCAAGGAAACTTATAATTATGTGCTAGTGTGATTAGTCTCTTCTAATAATGTCATGCCTATTGAGCACACCCTATTGAAAAGCCCACATAAAAAATGCACGGTTACACTGATCTGTATGCTCATGTCAGAAGCCCTCATTTGGAGATATGAGAAATTAAAGAAACATTACTATGGAGATTAAGAAATTTGGTTTAGCACTGTATAATAATATTAAGATTGAATAATATTAGCACCAACTATTAATAAATGTGCCAGCATTTCCCTTTAGAAGATGCCATATGCAGTTGCTTATAGCTATGCCTAAATTTTTAAACTGTGGGATTGAATCTCATGTTCATAAATTTTTTAAATACTTAAAGGCTTTGGTGACCTGGAGCAGAACTTTGACTACAGACAACAAAGTGAGCAACAAATAGACACTTTTGACTGTGCATGAAGGGTCAAAACAGTATAAATAAGGTTATAGAACAATCTGATTATGTATGCAATTATAGAGGTGCTAAATATGTGTATTATTATTAAAAATAGCCACTATAATATAAACTATCTTCTTAATCTTTATTGCAGAAAACAAAGATATCATCTACACCTTTATGTAAAATAAGCCATAAAATTCCTCTCAGTGCAATTGCATTGGTAATTAGCTCTTGTTCATTTTAATTTAGAAAGACTGAAAGGTACAAGAAAGAAATGAAGATGCCTGCTACCTTAGGCCAATTAATCCATGTACTTGAGAATGTATTCTCCAGAGTTAAACACGGCAGTGAGATCCTTGGGGCCCCGTGAGCACACGTGAGCACACAGCTCAGAGAGGAGAGCAGCACCGGCCTGTGACAATGGCAGCCAGAAACCTCTGCAGGTACTGAGCTAGTAGAAATGTATGTCAGGTGCCTCTTGAATGCTTGGGTTACTGAGCAGTTTTTGCAGATAATCACGTCTTCTCACACAGCCAAGATGAGTGTTCAGAATTTGGGACAAGTCAGACAAAAGAGCCTTCTTTGTGCCATTCAGCCTCCCTTCCCCTCTCAACCAACCTTGTGCCTCATCTCACAATCACTCACCTCCAGATGTACCGATTATTGTTATTTCTGGAGTCAAAGTAGAATTTTCCACCCCCATTTGGAAAACGCCCTCGGGGCTATAAAAACTTTGAGACAAAGCGGGAGGAACATACAACGCTGTATTAAGAAGAAAATAAATTAATGTCCATAAAGCAAGGCATTACCATTCTCTTCATCTCCTTGGAGACCTGGTGACCTCCGAGGTGGTTATAAAAGGGCCGGTCAACACCCCAGTGAGGCGGGTTGTGGCTGATGGAATTGGCGCGCTGGCGGTTCATCTTGGCTATCGTGGCTTTCTCGTCTTTCTGGAATATAGACCAGAGAGAAATGCGTAATGAATTTTGAAACATTTACATGACAGTCATTCTCCAAGCATCTCTCACTGCTGATCTCACTCCGAAAGCTGGCTTTGCACTGTGAACTCTATGAAGCAGCCGCTGATCAGAAGCAGTTCCAGTCCACCATTTCTTTTTCTTCTCCACTTTTAGAACACTTTCCTCTAAATAGTGCCCATCATTTTACTCCTTTACTTGTTCTGAATAATCACCATAACCTGTGTAAACATGGGGAGCATTCCAAAATGGAGACGTCTATTTTCTTTACTAGCAAATTGAATCAAACCGAATAATTTCAGATAGAAAACTGCAGTTCCAAGCTGAGATACTACACAGAGGGTCCTCAAAAAGCAAAAGGACAGTTACATCTGGAAGAGAAACAACACAGTGATCTGGTTGAAGAACAGGAGCCTTGAAGGTCCTTGAAGCTATGGGAATATAGGACACCTTTCTCCATAGGTACAAGCAAATAATTTTCCACACTTGCTAGAGCATATTCCCAGACATGCTAAGGAAGGCATGTAAATCTTGCAAACATCTGTGTATATGTTAAGGATAATGCAATTGCAGAGTGTGACAAAACGGTCTTTCCAACTCTAATGCTAGCTTCCAATTTAACACTGACACTAATTCTCCTTGAAGTTTGGACAAAATCTTTGATTTTGTTATCAAGGCTTTGCATCTTGGCTGCAGTGGGAGCTTACTGTGAGGTTAACACAGGATCTGTCGGACAGGTTTCAGTCGAGCTCAGTGCCAGCTACAAGAGCACAGAAGTGCAGCATGTAACTAGGCTCAACAATAGGCAGATTAGTTCCTTATTTTGAATACAGTCCCTAGCCAGAAAGGCAGGTTTCCACATGAAATGTGTTCTGTGCACAGAAGTCCCTCTAACAAGGGCTGCACCACAGACTGGCTCAGGGAGGGTTGTGTGATTTACCTGTACTGACTCAGAAGGCAGAGGGGTGGCAGTTATTATATCCTTGCTTATAAGAGACAAACTCTGGAGAGCTTGAAAATTCAGAAGGTAGGGATAGTGGTTTATTATTTGAGAGATTAAACTTTTTCAAGAGAATTGCTGGTTCAATGGCATTAGAGAAAAAAACCAGACTTAAATAGTTAATTTTATATTTCCAGACAAATGAGTTATTTAAAACGAAAGCCTCCATTGCTTTCAACTCTAGAATTTTGGTTCAAGTATTATTTGACAATATAAGCAGGTCCACAGCTTTTCTTGCCTGGAGTCTGCATTCCATACCTATTTATTTTGATTCCTCACTATTCAGTGTAACTTGTACCTCTCAGGAGTTTGCAAAATACCTGGTGTTATCTCCATGGTAACCACAGAGTTAAATGTCAAGTGCTATGCTGACTTAAATTAGGATTTTTTAAAAGAAATTTAAAAAGGCTTTCTGAAATTCAGTGCTGGAGAAAGCTGCCTGATTGACAAGCATGGGAAATCATCTTCTCTCTCCTTGCAAGGAAGAGACAGCTATAGTGACAACATTTCCCACGAGACCCCAGCTCCCCACGCAGGCACCAACCATTCCTGAGCATGTGGGGCCATGGGCTGGGGACACGGGGCCACTTGTGACAGGAGCCCTGTGCCCCGCACACAGCTTGCCCTGTGACACTGAGCAGCAGCAGTGGTCCTGCAGCTCCAGGCTGCCAGCAAAGACCTTCACTCAGCCTGGATAACAAGTGTAGGGTCACAGAGGAACCCTGTGGGAGCAGACCTAAGGGAGCTGTTGGCTTCCCGGGACGACCGTCGGGGGAACCAGAAGCGCCCCCACATCAATGCCCCCAGGACAGCAATTGCCTCCCACATCACCTCCTCCCCACACTGAACCCACCACTGGTTCAGCTGCAACGGCTGAAAATTCCAGCACTTGGCACCAGCTGAGTTTCACATGAGCAATCATGATAGAGTCACTGGATAACCTCCAGGAGACATCTTTTAAATGTTTCTAAAAATACATTAATGTGATGAAATGCTGATGTCTAGATTTGAGTTGGTTTGAAGTTTTGTTTTTTAAGAGTCACTGCTCTTTATACTCTTTGCCATCATTTGTAGTACTTTCTTGTGGTTTTTTTTTCAGTTATGCAATCTTTTTCATAGTTATGCTTCTTTCATTTATGATGTGATGCCAGAAAACTGATAGGAAATACAGTTTCATTATCTCCAAGCAAATAGATATTGTTTTTCAATAATAGAAGTGACACTATCAATCCATTTTATTCCAAATTAGGGAAGGGTTTTCAACCAAATTGAATAAATAAAACCCAGATGTTGAAACTAGTCTGGAGACCCATAAAAGCAAAGCTATTTGGTTACTTTACAAATGCCTTTACATCAACAGATGATAAAAGTTTTCGCCCCATGAGTTAGGGAATTTGGTTAGAATTTGAGAAAAGCCTTAATGCCAAAGTCCATGAAGACATACCCCTCTCAGCCCATGAGTGGTCCTCGTACCTGCTGCAAGTGCTAGTGAGTCTGAAACATCACTTGATGAATTTGAAGGAAATAAAAGACCTCCTACATGTTTATTAACACAGTAAGGGCAGGACAAATGGGTAAATATGTAATTCTGGCATTGTTTCTAACCATGAGGTCAGGCGCCATAAATTTTCCATGGCTTCATGAACTCTGAAAGTATTTCCCCCCTACCTCTTGTAGGAAGTTTCCACTGGATTGTGGACAACATTTCAGTAATATTTCCAATCAGATTAAAACACATATATACAAGCACAGTGCACTCCTGCTTTTCCACATTACATAATGTGCTACTATATCATCTTGAACAATAGGACTTTGCTGGTAACATCAATACCTACTAAAGAAAAAATAAAGCCCGTTACTTTAAAAACTTCAGCTCATTTATTTTCTGCAAAATCACTTGTTCAGTGGGTGATGAAAATAACAAACTCTAAAAAGGAAGCATTAGATGGGTCACAGTTTCTCTGTGGAAATTTATGAGGATGCCTCCTCTGTTTCTTCCTGGCTAAGTGACAGCATAAGGACAACTTGCACACAAGGCTGCCTAAGGCATAACAAGACTGGCAAAGAAGGATAAAGAAAGACAAGTGGTGATACCTTTCAGTCCTACTCGTTACAGGTACTACCAGCAAGAGAAGAAGGTGCAAGAGTTTCTGACAGCAATGAGTTTTTCAGATTTTAGGTGGCTAAACTCCAGAAAGCTGTTGTGGGAACTTTTCAAATCTGGACTCACAAAGAGACTGTAAATCTGATTCCCAGGGGTTTTATTGTGTTCCCACTACCAGTTCCCACACACTGAGCTACAGTAATGCTACAGCAAAACTGCAGACAGAGCTGGGGTTTTCTTGTACTTATCAACTGAATCAAGAATGCCTGTTATTTCTATAATGTGTGTCATAGGATTTTCCAACATATTGATCACTATCAGTGCAACAGTGAAATCTGATCATGCATCAGCCATATCAGATTTAGCTACATATTATTCTTCAAATTGTCTTCAAGTTCTTCTGACATGTGGATGATGTTTCTTGTAGTTACATACTCCAAACCACTGCCTTCATAAATCTACATGAGTGGAACCCTGCTGAGCTCTGATTAAATGTGCTAAATTGAGGAATCGTCACATTAGATTGATTGTGTTTTAGGAGAGTCACATGCTCAGCATTTAAAGGACCATTTTGTTTCTTCAGCTGGATGGAATTCCAGGACGTTATTTAGAAAAGAATGAGAATTGTTTTTCTAGGAGTTACAGCCAAAGTTTTGTTGAGCTGTTTTAAGGCCACCATCAACAATCCTTTCTGAAACTGGTGTGTACCTGCTATTGTTAAAAGAAACACCCAAGTGTAATCAATTGAAAGACATTAGAAAAAATAAACATTTTTTTCCCTTTGCAGACTTTGTGCACTCAGCACAGCGTGTTTGGTCAGCAGTATTGCTCATCTGTTTGCAGGCACATTTTGTTTCTACTTGTGTTCAAAGCAAAGCATTCCCCTAGATTCCTGACAACGTTGAGGACAACAAAACTAGCTGTAAAACTATGTGCTGTTAAAATCCTATTCACCCTAAGGTCTGTTTCCAACTCTTCCAAAAACACAATTTCCCACCCTTTTCAGAGCAAAGCTTTAATCAGTGATAAGAAATGCTGGGAAGAGTAGTTGTGATGGTTCTGCAAATCAGTGCAGCACCTGATCTCAGAGAAGAGCAGAAAGTGAGCAAAAACCACCAAGTGACATGCTCCTGTACAAACATCAGAAACTTGGGCAGCACAAGAACCAGGAATAATTAAATGGAGTATTGTATCAGGGAATTGATAGGATAGCAATAATGATTGGGACAAATGTTTTGAATAGGTTTCAGAAGTGCAGATGTAAAAGTTGTGAAGGTGGAGGACCAGAGTTATGTGGTATGAACGCTACAGTCTGCAGGGTAAGCTAAAAAAGCCCCATGGAACATGAATAGAACAAAACCACTGTGTAGAAGGGTAAAGACATTGTTGTGCGGGCCATTGCAATGTTGTGCAGGCCATTGCAATGCCTAGGGGTAAAGTTTGAGAATCACTAAGATATGGACAACAGTTTTAGTAATTCTAGCTGATAAATTGCTGTTTATCTGGAAATACAGACTTTAAGGTAAAGAATCAAGCCACTAAGGAAGAAAGGTCAAGATGTCCTTGGAGAATTCCTGTATTTCTTCCACGCTAATGTATTAAGTCCATTAGAAAGACATATCCAAATGATTGTGAAAATTAACTGAATAAGAACAGAAGTCATCCTGTGTAAATCACTCTATACCATGTTAGGATAAGAGAAACTCAAAATTCTTCATTACTGCAGAACTGAAGGAACAGATTGTTTCTCTCCAGGTAATCACCACTGCCACAGTAGAGGCAAAAGGGAAGAAGGCTCATAAGCATAGGGTTATAAATGGAAAGCATCGAATCATAGAATCATTCAGGTTGCATTTAGGATCATTGAGTACAACTGTAAACACAGCACTGCCAAGTCCCAATAAACCATGTCTGGAAGCAAAACTTAAGTGTTGTGTGCTGAAGTCAGAAAGACAACCTCCATTCCAGATCTGTGGAAAACTGCCAAATTCAATTTCAGTTCTGGTAACAGATATTTTTAATAACTATTTAGTCAGCGATCATGACACAGAGCTTGCAGAGCAGCAAATTCTGGGTTTGGATTAACAGCCTTGAATCCAAGTTTTTCTAAAGAGAAAAAATACAGTAGCTCTCACTGGCTTTGTTTCATGCGTAGAGCATTTGACAGAGTGCTATGCTGGAGATTAATGGCTAAGACAGATGGGGAATATGAAGCTGGGAAAAAAGCTGGTTTCTAGTGAAATGGCAAGAGACAGTGTTGAATAAGGAAGTATTAGTCTGGATGAAAGTTACTAGCAGAGTTACTCAGTTACTGCTCTCCGGGCAGATTTGGTTGATTTTTTTTCTTACCTCACCTGGCAACAAGTGAGCAATGACAGATTTGGCTAACGAGAGAAGCAGAGGTGGTATTTGATAGATATGAAGAAAAGGAGTATTAGCACCCAACATTTGAGGACAAACATAGTAGAAACGGAACTTGAGACATTCAAGTGTACAAAGTGCCTGATCATTCCCTTAGAGATCACAGACAGAAACTTCATTTCATTATCAGGAATCATATGAGTTCAGAATAAGTAGAAGACGCTGAGATAATGCAACTTTGCAAAAGGTAAAGGTTCCCTTTGATGAGCAAGAAAATGCAAGAGCTTGTGCTTGTCTCTTCTTTGTTGTGTGAAGACATTAGAAGAGTCTGTCTCAGGAGAAAAAAGGAGAGGGAAGGGGGATACAATTGCTGACAGAAAGCAGACAGCAGACAACCAGAGCAACTAGGTTTTAGAGCAGCCCACTGTTAGCGCTAATGGGAGCAAACAAACCACAGCAAAAGATTCAACAGACCTTTATAGCAGAACCTGCTAATTTAATCTTTTTATATGCTTCACAGGCAAGTGCTCACCCATGAGGGCAGCCGAATCACAGGGCAAACAGAAAGGTGAAAGCAGATTTGGAGGTAAAGATGAGGAGAAAAAAATCTAAAAAGACTGGATTTTAAAACTTTGCATTTTGTTCTCTTTTAATAGAAAGCAACTCTTCTGTGTACCAGACAGAAATCAAGGACTACATTTTCACGTCTAGCAATATTATTAAAGACTGAGAGAGCAGAATCTAGCTTTTCCCCCCCTAAAACTGCACCAACTATATTCCAGTTAACAGCATTTTTAAAAGGGAAAAAGAAAAAAAATAAAATTTAAAAGAAGAAGCTACTTTCAGTTCCTGGAACAAAAATATTAGATAGATGTTCCTCCCGCTTACTCTGTGCCCGAGAAATGGTATTAACACAATGAAAAAGTCAAACAAACAAAAAAGACAGAAAATTCAAAGTTGTGGCTCCCCATGGCAACAGTAAGCAGAAAGTGTATGGAACATATACCCTTACATTTTACTTATTTGTTTTAACTCATGGTATTGTTGGGTTTTGATGGCTGTGGGACTGATGAACCAGGTACCCAGATAATTCAGGGCTGCTGTGTGAACTGAAGAACAGCTCAGGCAGGTACTTGGATCTGCTCTCAGGTCAATGCTATTTCCACACCTTCTATGCGAGGACAGCAGGAACCCAGACACAACTCACAAGAACTCTGCACTAAGTTAGGTGAACATTTTATGGCTATTACTGGAACAGAATGAACTGAAAACCTGGCTAAATGCATCACAGGAAGTCATTAAAATCAAGCAGAAATGAAAGGAAAAAGTAAAGTACCAGAACTTTGCCTGCCATCAGGCAAAATGTTCAAGACTGACTGAACTGACAATGGGCAAAAGCTTTTCTCACTTCTGATCTTCATGTTATGTGAAAATGAGTTTTTGAACAGGGAAAGAACTTTAGACACTGAAACAGGTTGCCAAGAAAAATGGTGGATGCCCCATCCCTGGAAGTGTCCAAGGTCAGGCTGGATGGGGCTTTGAGCAGCCTGGTCTAATGGAGGATGTCCTTGCCCTGGCAGGGGGCTTGGAAAAAGATGGTCTGTAAGGTCCTTTCCAATCCAAGGCTTTCCATGAAACTATTCACAAAGAGATAAAAAATAGCTGTGGGAACACAAAATTTGCAGCAGTATGAGCAAACCAGAAACTCCTCAAACTCTAAACACCTAATACCCATGATGCTGGGTAGCTGCTTTTTTATGTTTCAGTTTAGCCCAATAATTACATAAGTCATACAAATGTCGCAATTTTTAGCTGCTGTGGGACACAGCACGTTACAGCAGAATTATAGTAGTGCTTAGAGACTTCAGCTAAGGGCTGCACTATGTAACAGAGCTGCAATAAATACATATAAAGCAATGAAAGAATGGTGCATTTTATTTTACTCTGGCAAATCAAGGCATAAAGATGCAAGTTCCTCAAAACCTATGTCTGGAATGGAATCCACGTCTCTTATGACTTTCTGCCCAATCTCCTACTCAAAATACATCCCGTGCTCAAAAATGAAGTCAGGTGCCAAGCACTCTGAGGTCTCTGTTTCTGAGTTTTTTTGTCTACACTTGCAAGCAGCAGAATCCTGATCTTATGTCTTCCTCTTCTCTCCAGAGAAACTTCTGTTTCTCCACAAGAACACGCAGACAACTTGGAGACTGCGTGATTCAAGAAGTCAGTACAGGTTCTCCACTCCAGGAGATGGGGTCTGACCACAAGGGTATTTTGGCTTATATTCTTAAATCTGCCCAGCAAAGAGGAAGTGATTTAAGTATAAACATCCGCTGGCCCATTGACAGGCAGTGATGCTCAGGAACAATAATCTTGCACTGCAAGTTCTAATCCTCTTTCGAAGATTGACAATTGTTAATGAGATTTAGTTTATGAGCAGATAGCGACCAAAACATCAGCTTCTCTCTGTAGCAGATCATAAGGGATTTTCTTGGAGATTTTTTACACAATATGCATTAAGGAAATTTGAGGCTTCCATTCTCTCAAGAAATGAGGCAATAGTAGCAAAGTATTTCTGTACAGGTATTAGTTATTCAAATCAACCATGCTGTTCCAACATGTCACAAGCACTAATTCACTTAATCTCACGGCAGTCCTATTTATAGATGTTGGAAGGTTTAATTTGTTTTAGATTCAGAAAAATTTGAAATTATTTTCAGTTCAGGCCAATCTGTATATGCTTGCCCATACTGTGAATAGCAAAGTAGGGGCTACAGTGCAGAAATTACTAAGAGAAATATTATTTGCTATGCTCAACTAGATCAAAAAGGTTCTTTTCTAGTATTTCAGTCTACCATTTTTAAAAAGAATACAAACTAGTGATAATTTTCTATTGGCATTGTCACAAAAAGAAGATATATCAGCTCAAGTCCACTTGAGTTTGACTTGATTCAAGTTCAAGTCAGTAATGCCCTAATAGCCTTATTTTGTGCAGCCTGACCCATGTCATAGTTCGTGCGATCTCATCTTACTGTCACAATGATCATCCATCATTACAGAGGGCCAGTGCTTCCCATCTTCACAAAGAGAGGCTGAAAAGCAATGATAGGAACTGTTCTAATCTTTATGTTCATTCATCTGGTGAGCAGGTAGACAAAACCACCTCTGTAATCTGACAGAGAAAAGATTGTTGTGGTTTTAATATATTCCTTTAAGTACTTCTACAAAATACGTATCTATATTAACAACATTCTTCAACATGATTTTGAAAACAACTGAGGATGATTTCATTGAGAGAACTAGAAAGAACTTGATGCAGACATCTTATGTAGATGGTGGCTATTTTCTTCTACACACATAAAAGTTCTGGAAGAGGAGAGAGAAACGGGAATTTTTATCACTGAAGGTCAATCGTCTCATCTATAAAGGCTTTACTTTGGTGTGTCAGAGACATCAAGTTATTAAAGGTACCTAAACCTGCATTGGTTTGCTTGGCCTTACCCGTTTCTGGCTGCACCGCACAATCAGGAAGGTCTCAATACTGTGCTCTTTCAGATAAGCGTTGCGCTCCCCACCGAAGCCCAGCTCCACTTCGTAGTCCCCATTGAGATAGTTCAGGGTTGCTTTTGTTATGTGGATGCGCCTTGAATGAGACAAAAGACAAGCAAGTTCTGTAGACTCTGAAAAGTTATCACCTAAAAAGCCAGATCCTGTCAGGGATGGGTTCCATGTACTGGAACAAACAAGAAATAAACCCTGACTGATTTAGCCATGCCACTGCTCTTACAGATTTACTATGGGAGTTTCATGGATAAACACGACAGCTTTGATGAAGCAACTTACCCAGCTTTGCCCCCTGCTTCCATGTGGTTGGCTAATGTCACATCGTTGGACCACACATCAAACTGCCACTTCCTAAGGCCCAGGACCCCGCAGTGAACTCTCCCACTGTGGATTCCGACCCTCATGTTGACATTCACACCCGTAACCTCACGGACTAGTCTGGAAAGAGACATGGGGGAGAAGGGACATTACTAACAACTGAATGGCTGCAGTCAGTGACACAAACTTGCATCCAGAACACAAAAATCCATAATGATCCATAAATTATTCACACATACACATGGGGCTGCTCATCCACATCAACAGGACAACAGAACAAAACTGGACGAGCTGTATTGCTCTTGCATGGCCAGGCTGGCCAAGAAGAGCACTAATCAGAACGGAGAGCTCTTGGAGAAAATCCATGTACACTGAACTCAGGATCAAGTTGAGAACTCATAAAAAAATTATCTCTGGGGCAGTAAAAGGATTAAAGTGCTGGTCTCTGATTTCCATACCAAAGCTGGACATAACCTGCCAGCATTCTGCCTCATTAAGAGTAATAGCATGTTGCAATGAGAAAAAGGAAATGATTTCAGAGATCTTAATTTGTCCATATGGCACCAAGCATCAACTCTTCCCCAGATGAAATATGATATGTGTGTGAAATACCCCACTGAATCTGGAAAGCTTAAAAGGGCCTTACAGCAGCAAACCCAAAGAACCACATCTATTGCAGTCACTCCAAACAGACAGCTACAAACACTAAAGTTCTGATTTTAATGAGGTTTTGGATGTCCTGCTTACTCCCAAAAAGACTGCTGGAATACTTTGTGGGTTTTGCCCTTTTAGGGCAAAAGTTAACTTCAACAGCTATTCACATGAAAAATATATTTAGGAGTGTGGGTAGGGGAAAGTCTTGATGAGGCCTTCAGAACAACTCTGCTTCTCGTTACTGCCGATCACATCATTCCCAGAATGTCCATGTTTCACAGGCAAATCCACCTACATCACATACCACTGCCCTTCCTTTGAGTAGTTAGTTCCTTGCACCAAGAAGCATTTATACCTATCAGATTTCAATCTCTTCAGTTTTTAGGTTCATCCAGTCCTTTCTAGATAACATCACCTGGATATGTAAGTCTTCCCAACTCCCTAACATCAACACAGTTCTAATATTTATACTTTAGTTATTAATGAAATTGCATGATTAAAGACAGACCAATTCTGGACTCCAGTTCACTCCTAACAGTGCAATATGTCCCTTAAAAAACAGTGTCCAAGATGACTTCTTGTTGAAATAGCTCCTATCCTCTTCAAGTTCCTTTCTCTTTATGATCCCTATCTTATGTTTCACTACCTGCTCACTGGAGTGACAGTCATTATTTTTATTTACAAGCAGCAGAGATTCTCTAGCCGGTAAAAGAAGCTGGTATGGGTGAGGTGTTACAGGCTTATGAACTGAAAGAGCTCCAATCACAACACTTGGGAAAGGAACAGGAACTGCAGTAATAAAAATGTAGCTGCACTCATAAACCTGACAGGAATAACACAGCTGCAGTTCCTCCCTCCACTGGGTGCTACAGCCCCTCTTGCACCCTCTGCCAATCCGTGCTACTGACACAAGACCAGGGAACTTTTCTCAGTAGTCATTGATGATAAGGTGACTTCTTCCAGACTTTGCAGCAACAAATAAGTTTGGTTATTCTTTATAGACAAATGACATATCCTTTGTTACCTTCTCTTTTTTCAGCTCATTTATACCAGCAGTACAGTGAATACGATTTTCTTGAAATCTTTTCTATTTGGGGTAACACTCCCTGCTGTTTAGACACAGATTAAAGCAGCCCATGGGCAGGGCCCAGTGTTGGTGAGGCCTGCAATCAAATGTTCAGTAGTTATTTGTTACCTGCAATCAAATGTTCAGTAGCTATGTTACCTTAATTGTGAAACCTCTTATCTTGATCCTTAGGGGAGGAGGAGGGAAGAGGGAGCGCAGGGGTAGTGAGAACAGAGCCACCTTCCAGACTTATTAGAGATAAGATTGTTAAATGCATTCATTATACATCGAGTGGGAAACAAGTGTTAAAGGCTGCTGAAGAGCTATTTGTAAACAAACACTGAGTGCACTTCAGCTCTGTGTTTATTCCAACCAAGGTGGGTTGCAGTTAATCAATGAAGTCTAGACTTCCTGGGGTTATCCAGGAGCCTGGTGGGGGATTACACAGCAACACGTGAAGATCTCTGGATTTCATCAGGCCAGCCACTGGGCAATGAACACAGTATTCTGTTTGTAGGGCTGCTGGCTAAGGATTGCTGCTTCTCGTGTTTGACAAGACCCTTTGTCACCTGCTACTTAATTGTATTTCACTTGGAAGACATAGCAATCTTTCAAGGGCTATTGGAAACTAGTTACTTGCAATTCCTTTTATTTTGCATGTTGCATACAAACCCCAAAAGTAGACCATTGCAAAGTAATAGAGTTTAAAACCAGGAAAGAAAAGGTAGAAAGTCCTGACAGTGTACACTGTACACAAAGCAAGGGAATGCTGTTGGGTACTGTGCTTTGACTGGGGCCTCCTGGGTGAAAACACTGCTTTTCACCCTGTGTATTTGTGTTATGAAAATGAGGTGAAAACTCTGGGGGTGTATTGATGTCCTTGCAGAAATTCAAATGGTTAAGGATGTACTATACCAAGCTCAGCAAGGAGGTACCTCTAGATTTTATCAAGCTGAAGTGGAAACTCCAACAATTTACTGTATGGAATAAGAGGAGAACTGCCTAGAGATCTTCTGCTTATCTGTTGGTGCCACTAATGCACCAGAAGATGCTTTCAGAAAATAAAAAAACCAGAAGAGAAGGGAAAGAGCAGCAGAGTCTGTGCAGCAGGGACGGTGTAGATATCAAGGTCAGCTCAGTCAGCATCCAAAACTGACTGAACTTTGTGCCTAAACTTGCACACACTCAAGATGACCAAATAAACCTTCCTGAATTCTGAAATTCCTTCTCTGAATTCTGAAAGAATTGGCCTGTGAAAGCACATGCACAATGCAGACAATATCCAACACTGTAATCCTCCAAGTAATAAAACTAGATACGGGTCTCCTATTTGTTACTCTTTAAAGACAGGAATGGGCTGGACTAATATGATTGCTAGTCTGACCTCAGGAGCAGGCAAAGCATCACCAGGGGTTTTAAAAGAAAAAAATAAAGATGGGAAAGTAAATGGAAATTAAAGAAAAAGACCATGAATCTGTCCCAGTCTGTGCCAGACCAACTTCATGCTTTATTTCAGTAATTAATTTAACTAAAGTAAGAAAGCTTTGTATCTGACTCTTTTGGCATACGGACACATAAAGAAGGATTTGTTGAACTAGACAAGACAGACCTTAGCAGAGCAATTTTAAGGTGAGTAAAAAACTGGTTTAAAGACATATAAATGAATAGTGACTGAAATTTAATAAAGTTATTATTAATCCTCTGAATTCGCAATTCTGTAATTCATTGGAGTCCTCCCTTGGGAATGAGACTTCCAGTAATTATAGTAACCTTGGCCTTTCTCATCGAGAGACTAAGCTCTGATATCCACAAGGCTGTATGGACACAAGTGTTTGTTTTGCTGCTGCCAAACCTTTATAGTGTGTTCCAGCTGGTCTCCCTTTTTGCTGGCCAGGGTTCTCTGGTGTGGTTACCTTGCTCCTAAGGTAAAGAAGACCTAAGAGGAAAGAGAATCTACTTGCATTTGTTCCAAGATTCTCTATGGGGAATATGGTACTTACGAGATGGCCTCTATCATATCCATTCCCATTTCAACACAGCAATGTGCATGGTCAGCTCTTGCTTCTGGCAGCCCAGACACACAGTAATAGCAATCACCCAGGATCTTGATCCGTAAACAGTGGTTCTCCTAAAAAAAAAATAAGAATAATAAAGGAGGAAGAAGTATTCAGCTTATATTCATGCTTGCAATAGCTTCCCTTTTAGGGCAGTGAATATTTAAGAAATCTAGTGAACCAGCACAGTATGTCATTCTTGCAACAGGAGAATAAAAACGAGAGGAAACAAAATTATAATAGAAAACTTACAGCTGCAAGCTTATCGAATCTGGCAAAGAGCTCGTTCAGCGTCATGACCAGCTCCTGAGCAGTGCACTGGGAGGCCAGACTTGTGAAACCCTCTATGTCTGCAAAGAGGATGCTTGGGAGAAGAGAGGAAAGAAAAAAAGGTGTTACAAAATTTCTTGCTGGTATTTGTGTAAGTGTAAATTCCAAGGCAGAAGTCCAGGATGGGGAGGCCTGGATCCCTGGATGTAGGGGTGTCCCAGCCCTACAGCAACAAGGAGATGAGCAGCCCTAAAGGCACTTTACGATGCAGCCCCTATCACACCTGCAGCGCCCAGGAGCTCCTCTCAGTAAGGCTGCAAGCACAAAATGACCAATGTGCTGCCAGATGACAACTGCAGACCTTGCCAACTGAGGCCAACCGTGACACAAGGATATCACATCCCTTGCCTGCCCAGGATGGACTGGGAAAGCCCTGAAAAAGCAGCCTGGACTGTTTTGGAAGCACAGTTATTTGAATCACAAGTATTATTAATGACTCTTTGATTTCAGTGAATCAATATTAATGTTGTACTGCAAGGACAACCGTGGGTTGTGGGTTTTTTTGTAAACTACACAAAGATTCTGTCTCATTGACAATTACAACATGGAAAATACTGACTTGCAATCAAACCCAGCCATTATGGCAAATTTAAAACTATTCAGTAAAACAAGCAGCAGACTACATCTACATAGATCTAAGACAAAACGTATACATGCACACACATTTATATAAACAGAAAATTCATAAGCTCTGCTTGTATATTGGAACATTTATCCAGTGGTTGATTTGTTCTTTGAAGTTGATTATTGCCATCAAGCTGTACTTGGAAAAGAAATTAAAAATCTAAATAACAACCACTTTGGAATTGTTTCTTCTTTGTAAAAGAAAACTCCAACATGTTTTAGGCAAATTGCAGAGGTATGTTTTCAGTTGGAATTCCCTGCAATGTCTTCAGTCAGAAAGCAAAACCAACAAAAATATTTTCACAAGCATTTTTTGCAAAAATCCTGAAACACATTTCAATTCTGGCATGCTCTTCATATTTTCCTTCTACATTTCAACTCCAATAAATCATCAACCAAACATTTTACATTAAATACTTCTTTGTTAGTCAGACTGATGCTAAAATGTACAAGAAAAAAACAAGACAGGAATGCAGGGATGTCTGAATCAAAATATACTTTGTCATTTTTAAACACTTGAGAAAACGCACAAAAATAAATCAAGATTCCACATATTTACAAATAAAAGTAATCCTTCTGAAGACAAAAACCCTTGAAATCACCTGAAAGCCTTGACAAGTCTGTACTGCTATAAGCAACTTAAGTATGTGCTAATACATAATGTACAAATGGGAAACGTCTCCAGTTCTTGCGGCAGTAACAAAATGTATCTTGTTGCAAGCGCATTCCTCTTCCAACATGGGGCAAATTGCTCACTTTTGAACATGTTCCCACTCTTTGCTTGTGTGCATGTTGCAATACCCTTGTGTTAGAACAGGAGAAGTAAAGCTCAGCTGCTGCTCTGATGTTCAGGTATGAATGGGTGTATCTGAAAATACTACACAGGGATGCCCAGAGCCTTCTCCTCATGCCTAATAAGCATGGATAAATGACTGAGGTTGCTCCCTCCATTCCCCATCACTATCATTCCAGATAAATGGATCAGACATTTCTAGAAGTTAAATTGTGGCAGTATTTTCAACCACACAAATGAAGCAACCAGCAGAGGCCTATGGAGCTGCTCTACACACAGATTTGTGGCAACTAACCAAGCACCTGAGTGCATTACAGACGGACAGCTGTGTGACCTGCTCTGCCACCAAACAGCTGCACCTCTGAGCTATCAGAAGACGCTCTCTGGGACACACAGGCTACAGGGAATGGAAAACCTCATTAGGGTATGGAAAGGACTCCATGTGAGATGGCAGAGGACAGAGCAGGTATCTGGGAACTGAAGACGAAGAGGATAGAGACAGATTCGTGTCAGGTGACTGGAGAAAGAACAGGACACAAGAGTCAGAGAAAACAGGCCTTGCCAACAGGAACCCAGCCTGAAGCCTCTGTCCTCTGCTCTCAGCGAAGAGCTCTGAAAGCCACTAAATCACATTTTATTCCTCCTGCCTAATCCGTCCCTCCACACACTCCTGCTAGCACTGCAGCTTCAGCAGCAGAGACGCCAGCCAGGTTTATCAGTCCCAGTCCTGCTAATGACCCACAAGGGAGGAACAGGGACACAGGAACCTCTGTTCCTTCTGTTATTAGTCCTTGTAACCCTTAAATTCAGCCTGCTCCCTGTAAAATTCCCAACACTCCAGAAGTGAGTAGCAGAAAACATTTCTCTTACAGTAGCCATCAGGGAACAGCACACGATCCTCATCCTGTGTTTAGTCAGAGCTGTTATTTAAAAAGGAAGCCTGTTACATCTATGTCCTTATACACACAACACACACGCAGTGAGATGACCGAAGCTTCTCCAGATCCTGCCAGTGCATCTTACCCAGACTAGCAGCCTTAGAGATTAAACACACAGCTTCCCACTGCCCTTAGCTCCTCACTCCACACTCAAGTCTCACATGTCAGACTACCCTCAGCAGTGAAAAGATTTTATTAAAGGACCACGGTGTTGGTGATTGTGATGAAAGGCCCAGCTCAAGCCAACTATTTGTCAGTCTTCAGAGGTCATGCCATTTCCTTGCTGGTGGGAGGACAATGCCAGTAATAGGTCTCCCTTGTGCCAAAATGTGCGGTAAATGACAGTGGTCAACAAAAGGTCAAATGCAATAATTATTATAGCTATAAAATATCGTGAGATAAGTAAGGCAGTGGTTTAGCAGTACTATTAGCTGAAGCTGATTAGAAGGGATTGACCACACAATCTGCATCCTGGGCATCAGCAATTATTATCAGCCCTGAGTCTCAGTCCCTTCATCTGGAAGGCTACTGCTTTGTGGAAAAAAACATTTAGCATGTAGTTAAAATGTTGTAATGGCTTCAGAGCTCTTGATATATTTTCCACTCCATCACTGTCTTCAGATTTACCATCTGATTGGGTTTTGTCCAGCAGTAACCAGGGTATGACCTCAAAAAATACAGAAAATGGTTTATTTCTGGGAAAGGCAGAGAAGAAAAGAGGAGTTATGATTAGTTTTATACATCTTTTTAAATTATTTTTGTTTTATTTTGGTTGAAAAGTACCACAAATTGTGTTTTAGGGTAGAGGTGAATACTTTCCTAAGCTCCTATTTCAGTTCCTATTTCCAGCAAGGACTGGCTCAAGATTTCATAGCTGTACAAGGCAAGCTCAGTTTCATGCCTGTTGCCCTACTGTGGCTCATGATACTGACAGAAAAACAGATTAAAAAAGAGCCTGGTGGCAGATCCTGCCATCTTCCCCTCTGCTTAGGGACCAGCCTGATACCTGCCTGCTCTCACCCAAGCCCCAGGCAGGGGAACAGAAAAGACAGATACATGGACTGGAACACCTCATAGCAGCTGGCTCCTGTGGATTTCACCATTCCTGAAGGGCAGCACAGGGCAGGCTGGGCTCACAGCTCTAGCTGCTGCTGCCATGGCAAGGACAGCTTCTTCCTGAGCTTGGCTCTTCCCAAAACCACCAGGACACAGTGGACTGTGAGGCCTCCAGAAGCAGGATGTCCAGGTGCTTTGTGCACAGTGCTTCACAGAGCTGCAAAGGCAGAGTGAGGTGAAATGGAAGGAGGCACAGCTGGGATGCAGAGACAAGAGGAGAAAATTCCCCACCTGCTGAGCCCAGCTTTCCCATTTTTGGTCTGTAATGCATTCACACAACAGTTAAGATACACCTGGACAAGCAGCTCTGGAACCGGCAGGAGCCTCAGTGCAACACCCCAGGGACCAGTTCAGGTCCATCCCACTGCACCTGGAGTCCTGCCACTGCTGGTCCTTTAAAACTGTCTCCTGTAAGTCAGGTGATCCTTGCACTACTGATGTACCCTGAGGCAGAAGCACCACAGGATCTTTGGGATGGCAAAAGATGGCAAAGGACAACTCCCTTTGCAAGTGTGCAGGAAGGGGAGAGATTTGGCAGAAAGCAAAGAAGAACATGAGTAAGAAGAGCTAAGGACTAGGTGGGAAGCAGGAAACCACATCAGACATTTAAAAAACACACACATCCATAGAGAGTGATTTTGAAGTGTAGACTTAAATGTCTGAAGCTAATACAGTTACCAAAGGATGGACATGACACAGGTTTCTCCGCAAATGCAGGATTATTCAAAATGCTAAATTAAATCATCAGTGCTTCTAATGTAAAAACAAAAAAACCAGTCGTGTTCTATTTCAAACATGTGCGTGCCATGCACGCCAGCCACAACATAAATCAAGCAAGGCAAGAAACACAAACCGTATCACCATCACAACGGTAATGCCAGTCATGAATATAAACACCATGTGTTGCTGGAAACCAAACACTACAGGCACTGCATGGGAAACAGAACAAAACCCCAGACTCGGTGAGCTTTAATGGCTTATAATAACTGCAAAGTGCACTGACTGGATGTGAACCAAAGCCATGGTATTTTACCACAATGAACACTACCTACAAGAGAAGAAGGAGTTAATGTGTCATAATAAAATAATCATTGTTCACTAGAAACAAGCATTCATGAGCAAAGGTGTAACAAGAATGCCACTGGTTAGACACAATCTGCTCTTGTCGGTGAGCTCACTAAGCTGATGGGTGAGGACAGTGTCTCAGGGTGCTACAACACCATCCGCTGCAATTGGTGCTGCATGTCATTGAGTCATACTGTGAACAAGGAAGAAAGAAGGATGGACTGGGATGAAGCTGACAAAACTCTCACTTGAAAGGCTGGATCAAGCTCTTAATACCAAAGTAGGCTATCAGAAAACCACAGTAATGTTGAAGTTTGAAGAGACCTCTGGAGGTCATCTTGGCTAACCCTCTGCTCAAGCAGGGCCACCTGGAGATGGTTACCCAAGAGTATGTTCAGATGTCTTTTGAGTATCTTCAAGGTGGGAGCATCTCTTCAGCATTTTGGTACATGAGTCAATTTTTGCACTTGGATGTCTGTTTAAAAGCCAATTCCCCTCCAGCACTATGAGCACAGAATTATTTTCCAGCTCCAGTGGCATAAACATAGCATTAAGTTCATCTAGAAGTTCCTAGAATAGACAAGACATACATCCAATCCCTCCTTCCTAGTTATAGATACTTGGGGAATGGGATGGCATGGAGGTCCTCTGTGTGCTCTCTCTTCTACTCACTCTGTGCACAAAATAGGATTTCAGCTTCCAGAAACACTGAGAACATCTCATCGTGCTCTTTCCCTGCTGGATTTGATAGCAGCAACAACAAAAGGCAAACCAAAACAAGCTGAGGACAAGTTCACAGCAGTGCCCCAGTGACCACGGTCAGGCGGCAGCATGTCTGGGAAAAGCTGCACAACTGTGGGCAAGGCAGCAAAGCCCACCTAGGGAGGGTGAAGTGGCCCACACAGATCATTGTGCTGAGTGACAGCCCAGTGACCGGTCCAGCAAGTTACTTCTAGACTATCGCAGGTCTCAGCAGCACGTCAGCCTTGCTCTCTAGGGATGTGTGTGTGACAGGCTAAAGACCCAGCCTTAGCGATGCAAAAAATGTTCTCCAGAACAGCAGGACATCAGACAGACCAGAGGTTAAAATTTTTCCTTTTCCTACAGTCATGGGAAAAAAGCAAACACAACAGTAAAAAGATACACGCTCTATCCTAAACTTATATGGTCATTTTGGAGAAGATCCATTTAGTATTGGAAATCACCTATTGTTTCAAATGAGCCCTTGCACTTCTGTGACACATGAGCTGGCACAGCTCCTCCCTGGGAAGCAGGACCCTGTCCTGCACCGTGACAATGTTCCATCTTGAGATCAGTCATGCTGGCTCCCACTTGCTCAAGAGGGTGAGAAGGCACACAGGCACACAAATGTGATAAGCAAAGGAGTACTTGCAAGAGAGAGAGAAAACACAAAATAGGAGGAAATACACACAAAATCCCTACAAAACCAAAATCCTGGAAAACTGTGAGCTTTTTCACATTTTTCTTTACAACAAAAGGCAGAAAGCCTCCCTCCTATCCCTCTTCCAAAGCTGCCAAAAATGTAAACCAAATCCACCTGCCATACTTGAAAAGTTCACTCTGCAAGGCCATACTAAGTGAATCTGGTGACAGTAAAAACCAAAAAAGGAGCAGGAGACCAGATGGCTCTGGGGGACACTGGTGGCAACGTGCAGACCGCCATCCACAGCCACTGCCTGACAACAGCCAGGCTCATTGCAAAGACACAAACTGCAGAGCCCTGCTTTGACTTGATTTTCCTGTGTTTGCTCTCAGGTGAGTGTTACTGGAGGCCAAACTGCCTGAGGGGCTTATCTGGGAGATGCACATCTCCAGCACAAACACTCCACATTTGTGGCTGCAGCTCTGTCTGCATTAGCAGTGCTGGGAATGCCCTGTGGAGAGCGCCTGGCCCTGCTGATGCTCATGAGCTGCTGAGAGAAATGGCACCGCACTGTCCACCATGGTCAGTGCTCCTCACCTCAGTGCCTGTGGGCTGTCCCTCACTGCCAGCACAGGAAAGGAGAAGAAATTTAGATCCTGAAAGCACTAACCAGAAGGAGGGAAATGAACCAGATATGTGAAGGACAGTTTTTCCATGATCTCCCTAGGTTTGCAGTTTACAAGCATGAGTAGCATCCCCAGTTACTGGAACTTAGCTATAGCTAGGCAACATCAGTACTCTTTTTTTTTTTATTTTAAACACTAAAAAACTTGCTATCCTCTCCTTCTAAACATTTTGAATTACAAGATTTTCCTATTTCAGCAGGCTATATTTAACCAGATTGATTTTTCACTGGAAACAGGAGTAATAAATAGTCTTTTGGGAAGAAAAACTTCTTGAGGAAGGCAAAACCAAATAAAAATAGATATGCAGTGGCTACCAGACAAACTATAGATGTGACACATTATAGATGGCTTTGAGATGAGTGAAAGGAATTTTGTTCCTCAATCACTGCCAGTCAAATTAGATGCTGATGTCTGTCAAACCTAAAAAAGAAATCCAACCATCCTAAATAAGATTCTGTGCTATTAAGAAGGAGGAAATTTAGATGTTTTTCATGAATCTAAGAAGGGACTGATGGGAATGCCAATATTTTTCCAGTTGTTCTGGTCTGGGGAAAAAACATGTAAATGCAAAAGATGCCAAATCCATTCCATCTCCAAGGAAGTTTAAGAGGGCAAAGCTGAAGGACAGGGCCTTTTGCAGGCAGGAGCCATGCATAGTGCTGACCCCAGCCATGGGCCTTTGCTGTGGTTCCAAGCAAGCCCAAACCCACCCAGCTCTGCCTGACCACTACAAAAGAGCTGGCAGGTCTGTCCAAACTGGACCCGAATCCAGCCCACACCAAAATTAATCTCAGATTTGTTTTAGTTCCACAAGACAGCCTGAAATCCAGAACTGCACGTAAAACAGAAAGGAAAAGCCATATTCTGGTTTTCAAACTTCAGGTGTACCTTTTTCTGTGAGCTTTCCTGCAGTCTGTTTCTGGGGTTAGAGCAAACTCTGATATCAAAACCCTGCTGTAAACCAGTAAGTAGGACAACAGAGCTAAGAGAATTCTGAAAAAAGGGACCAACACAGTTGCAGTTCTATTCAGGGTAGGAAGGCACTATTCCTTCCTGCCTTCTCTTTGAGACAATACCTTGCAAAATTGACTGAAGCTATAGAAGCAGCACAGTAGGAAAGAGAAACAACTAAAATTTTTAGCATTAAAGCAAAAGACAACTTGTTGCAAAGAGGCTGTGTGCCAGCAATCAATTGGTTGTCAGAGAAGGCAAAAGAATAATACATTTTGTCAGAGTTAACAGTCTCACATGTACATCCTGGCTCAGGCACATGGCATAGAGATGAAATTGCCTGTAATCAGGTTTGTGATGCTTTCTGTTATATATTGCTCAGGTCTTTGTATTTGATGGAGAAAGAATGAGCTCTTCATAGCTGTGAAAACTGCCTTCAGTCTGTTCTTCTCTGGTATCATGGATATTCAGACAAACAATGATGCTTTTGTACTCCCTAACCAAAAAGCTGCAGTAATTCTGCATGCAGCCGTCATTTCAATCTAACCTTACTTCTTCACTCTCCACTAGCTTTCCCAGTGTCCCCTCCTTCTGGGATTTATTTATTTTGTCATTTCAGCAAGTCAGGGTTTTCCCTCTGGAAAACCACTCCATAATGAAAACATTACATTAGTATATAAATGTCATAATTTAAAACATTAAGGAGCAATCGTGCCTTTCCCGAAGCGGGTAGGTAGCAAAATACGCAGACTCCCAACAGATCAGCTGAGAATGGACAAGTGCTGTGATGTTCTGTGTACACAATTGCCATTGGTAGCTTATTAAATCAATAATAAAAGTGACCATTTGATGGGAAAACTGAGTGCTGAAGAACATGAACATGAGACTTCCTGCCCTTTTTGGAACAGTCAGCATGAGTGGACTTGCTGCCCCCTCACTTGTATACTTTTAAATGTAGTTGAGCAGTTGTGTTTTTCAAATTACACTGATGAAACTGTAAAGAGAAATGGACCCAAAGCATTTAGAGACACTTAACTGCGCACACTTTATAATGGTCACTTTTCTGAGAAACACCAATGAACATCAGTGGAGAGGAATTGTAAAATGAAGACATAATTCTTCGTCGGTTATTTTGAAAGTTAAAATGGCTGTCCAAAGAAAATGGTACAGCTCATTAACTGAGGGATCAATGTTATTTGATTAATAAACAAACCTGATAATAAATTTAATAATAAACCACATCATGTTTTCAATGACAAGGGAGATTGCAATGTCAGAATCAAATGAAAAGGAAAAAATCCTGCAGGAAATTGAACTTGTTATCTGGTTGTTGTACACTACATTAATTTTCCTTACCTGATAAGAAGCAGTAATGAACAGATATCCTCAACTCACAAGTAAAGTCTCCCACTCTTACAAGGACTATAATTTAACATTAAGATTTTTTTTCTTTTTTAAGCTGTGACCTACAATCACATCTGAATGGATCGGTGGCACTTGGGCTGACATCTATCTTTGGTTCCCTTTGGTGCTGCAGAAAACTCCAGCTTCCATGGAGAAACAAGGTGAATATAATGAAATTCTGTACAATTGGTATCGGCAGTAAAACCACTCCTCCTCAGAAGGCAGTTCAGGTGAGCTCACTACGTAAGGATTTCTATGCAAAGATGGTCCTCAAACAGGGAATATGAAATTCCATGCACCTCTTCAGCACCAAACATCTTTCACATTCCAAATACTTGGCATATTTCCATCATTTCCATGATTTCATAGACAGTAAGCAGTGACATTAAGCAACTGTTAAAATGTCACTGGTGCTAGAAAAGCAACACCACACTATTTTCTAGAGACAGCAGTATGGTATATAGATAAAATACATAAAGATGCTCAAGGTGACATGGGAAAACCATGGCAGAACAGGAATGTGCATCCTGGCCTTCGAAGCCCAGGAAACATCCACACAAACCTTATTCCCGACATGCTGGAGCAGGGATCATGGTGATAGCAGGTCTCTTCATTGCATATGTAAGTTTCTCTAATTTTCCCCTAAATCTCCCCTGATTTTTGCAATCAGTGTTTTTTTCTCATAATGAAGCAGACATATAATTTTAACTTCAAGAGAATTACTGTAATTGCCACCACCAGAGTAATAGATCTGCATATAAAGAAATGGCTTTTCTCTTGCATTTTCCATTGGAAAATTTAATTTCTGTGTTAATGCATTAAGATATTTCACTAAGCCATTTGCTAGCTATTCTCAATATTCACAAAATATTATCTCCAAATGTAGTTCCTGCAAACAGCTATTAGTTTAGCAGTCGACTAATATCAATAAAATCAATAGAGTCTGACCAGATCTTTCCTATAGCATAGAAAGCCACCTTGGAGACCACTTAAAATATATATTATGGTAATGTGTCTCATAGCTTAAAAATAAGAGGAAAGTTGCTGTTTCAGATCTTTCTACACCTATGCAAAACCAGTCTAGGTAATTTCTGTTTACTTTCTATGCCACCGCAGTAGCAGCAATTTTGGTTTTCACAGAGCTGCATGAAATGGAATTTAAGTGCTAGGGAAGACACATGCCCATCTGAAGGCTAACACAGCTGCCAATAAAATCGTGGCTAATAAGTCACAGGACAAACAGGTTGGGACTTTCCCTGTTGGGGATTTAGGGAGTCCAGAGCTGAATTCACTTGCAGAGAAGGAAGAAGTTTGAACAAACTGCCTCAAGTGAAATGTCTTTTAGAGTATCCATGTTAACAGCCACACAGATCCTGGTCCTAGCGCAGACGCGTTCAGGTTTCTAACAGATGCCTTGGATTAGAATAATTTGCTCTTCCAGGCAGGAGTAGCCATGACTGTAGTAAAGTGTTTCTAAAACAACACGTCCGTGTTCCCTGGGGCTCTGTGCTGTAACTGCATGAACTGGCGTGGTACAAGTTTCCAGCATGAACAGGGCCTGGGGCTGCCAGGCAGATCTGGAGCAGTGGAGAGGGCAGGAGAAGGAAACGGAGCATGCAAACAGAACACAAACCATAAAGATCCTGGAACAATCTGGAATTCGCAAGATGCTCACTCAGGCAAATGGCAGCTGTGGGATTTGGTGTGTGTACGGCTGGGTTTAATGCTCCTACAGTGCAGACACCAGGAGATGATTCGCAGTTCTTACGTACCAGGCCACTCTCCCGAAGCCTGAAAATGCTTAGCACAGCTACTCTGTTTCTTATATGCCACAATAAACAAACTTGCAAAAGGGCTGGATTCTAATAGCCACTGCAAAGAAAGAAAGAAAAGAGGGGGGGGGAAAGCGCAGCAGCCCACACAACATCAAATGCTGGTAGGCTCAGTGCTAAATAGCAGATGATTCTTACTGAATAACTGCCCTAGATTTTGCAAACAATACAAGGAACAAAAATAGAAACCAATTTACATATTGCTGTTAATAACTTTATAGTGTCACAGCTAGAGCACAATAACTGCAGCCATGGCTTAACTTGAAAGCCATTCACTGTGGAAGAGTCAGACGGATACTGTTTTCTCAATCCTTATGCAACTGAAAAAAAATCCTGCTGACAACATCCAGTCACCAGAATCCTTGTAAACAGAACCAAAAGAGAAGTTAACAGCAGTAAAAGGCAAAAGCAAATCTTCCCCAGGATCCCATTGGCCTCTGCACCTTCTGACTACTTAGGACATGCTGTGGTTAATCAAAGACCACCGGGGCTAGAAACCCTGAGACGTAATTTTTCACTTCAGTTTAAGCCTTGTGATAGCATTTACAGGAATACTTGACTGTTGTTTAATTTATTTCTTTGGATGTTATTTCTTTATTTGAATTAAGAAATACAGACAGGGCTCAGACTAAGTCAGCAGCTATAATAAGAAATAGTATGTGTCCAGCATTTAAGAGAATCCCTCCCACATCCACACTACCGTCTACATGACTGTAGTCATATCTTACTGGGGAGCCAAAATTCCTGATAGCTAAAATACCACTGGCCTCTCAAAAAGACTGGCACATCTTTAAGGTACAGAAACATACACAGAAATTTGTATCCTTGATTCCACAGTATTTTGCAAATGCCTACTATTTATAAGTAAATGGAGTGAAATTGAAAGCAAGAAAACCATCTCCTAAGACCCTTCACCCAAGATGTGAGAAAACACGGATCTCATTTTTTCTCTGCCTGAATCCAGCCTGAACTGGACAACTGGCTATTTTGGATTGGGAACAGGGGTGCCCTCAGGACCTCATGCTGCAGCTTCTCATTACATATAAAATACTCAGAATAATTAGAGGCAGAGACAGCGAGCGTTCCGCTCTGCCCTGCTGATTATGGTGCGCGCTATGACATGGGACAGTGGGATTCGAGCCGCTGCTCTGGGGTTTGATTCTTTTATACAAAAAAATGAAACAGTTAACAAAAGAGAATGAGGATGCCTTCTTCATTTATGGCCTCTCCTAGGAGATGTGGCCTCAAACGCCCTCTGGTACATGGGAAAACCGAATCCAGATAAGCTACCCTGGCATGTGGGTTGAGCCTCTACACTCCCGATGAGCACGGTGTGCCCCATCACTTGTGACTCTTCAGTTCTCCACTACCTCTGTGCTGTCCCTTCTGCCACATGGCATGCCAACTGAGTTAATTAATTCTCTGGGTTTCCATTTGGTGAGGAACAAAAAGATGCCCCTTTGGCTTGGCAGCCCAGCTGAACCACCCCACTCGCTCCCCCTGCAGATACACCACCCGTAAGAAGTCCCCAGCACAGTGTGTGTTTGTGCTCACTCCCTGCTTGGTCCTTCGGCACAATTCCTCCGAGCCTTCAAGACATAGTCGGCAGGACATTTCTGCAACGGGAGCCAGGCACTCCTGAACTCTGATCAGCCTCTCTACCAAGTCAAATGAAAGAACTCACTGTTCATCTCAGGTTTTAAGTTTTCAGGTAAGATACCATTTTTCAATTTACTTCTTCCCCCATTGCATACTTCCAAGGAAAAGCAGCTCAGCAGGCAAGCCACACCTGCAACTTCAATATTGCTGGGCTTTGTAAGAAATTTGTAATCACTTCCAGTTTTTATAACAAAATTTTATTCAGTTTGCAGCTGAAAATTATAAAAAGTACTGGATATTAAGAGCAGAATATCACTTACAATTTACACTCTGTAATACAACTTTGTCTTTACATGAGACCTATCATCCTAAACTGTGACCTGCTGGCCCACTAAGGGAAGAATCTTAGGGAAGAAAGGCAAGGATGTGAGTTTTTTCTCCTTTTTAATTGAAACAAAGTAGAACTATTAAATGAAAAGGCCTCTTTTTCTCTTGCCTGGAAAGGAAATGAATCTCACAAAGGGGCTTACAGTAGTTTTGAATGCAATCCAGAACAAAAGGTTCCAAATGAAACAGAATAATTATACTTCTATGGATCAGCCCTTGGCATTTGTTGAAGCCTGATCTGTAACTGCAATTGCTCAAGTTCCCCTGAGCAGGAGCCAAAGTTTTGTTTGTTTTGTTCTACAAATTGATTCTTATTAGCTCATTCTTTGGAAACAGCCAAGACACAAAGCAGCGATGCATTGGTGTGCATGCTCCCGGGAATGGAGGCCCTCCACCAAGCCTGCTGCGGCACATAACTGTCCACTATCTACACTTGCTTGCATCTTGTTTCCATTCTCACTTCTCTTTTCCTCCAGACATGCTACACAATTGGTAAATTTGCTCCTTTCTTTCCAAGTTTTTTTTTGTCTTTCCCATATTTTTTGCCTACCTCTCCTCCCCACTAATATCCCATCAATTCTGTCACATAGGTTCTCTCTGCTCCTTCATGGTCTAGGGTGTTAGAAAGCACCTCTCCAAACTGCTGCCTCATTCAGCACTGATGTATGGGTCTGCCAGGCCTTGGAGATAACAGAAATTAAGTAGTTGTGAGAAGAAGGAGGATTGTCCTAGTAACCTTCTATTAGCAACATTCCCCACAGTGAGCAGGAATGGAGCCAGTGTATGATCACACTCTGCAAAGAATTACACTTAAATTAACAAGCCTACCCTAACCACCACCGTCAAAAAACCCCAAAACAATGAGCTGACACAGTGGATCAAACTGTCACTGCTGTAACTCTGCTGGGAAAATTCCCCAGCGCTTCCTACATGGACCTTCCTCTCCATGTGAGAGGGCAAGTTGTGCTTCCAGATGCTCTGCACAGCTACTGATGGAGACAAACAGGCATTTACAGCTGGTCTGACAACCAAACCCAGCCCTGGTCACCCAGCCTTCTGCATCCCACTTACTGGGGAGCCCTCTGCAACAGGAGCCCAGGAGAGAGTATTTTGCTGATAGTCACACAGATCCAACTTTTATAGGTAGTCACCACAGCAGGTTTTTGGTCTTGGGGATCAGTTCTGTAGAACTAGAGATGAGGAAGTTGATTTTGAATGTTGATGATCCTCCTATATATTTAAGGGGTCAGTTTAGGAGGTTGATTCAAAAGAGGGACATGGTTACTGGTCAAGAACGTCCAGAGATTTTCTCAGTGCCTTTGAGAGCCTGAGATACTAGCCAAAATCACATACAACAACCACAAAGATCTCTGCTGGTCATGGTATCAAGGAAGATAACATCTATATTGCTATATTTGGGTTGCTTTTTAAATAGCATCACACATATACTTCCCAGTCTCTGAAAGCTATCTATAAACTTCCAAGTCCCCAGAATCCACACAGTCTTACAAATCCTTATTCTCACCATTTAAAATTGTGAGCATCCTTCTTGGGCTTTGTAACAGAAACACAAATGGGCACAGAAAAATCTCAGTTTTCTAAAAAGAGCACTTCCATCATTCTGCAAGGGCAATGCCATGCCAATGGGATGTGCGTGATGAAATTAATTTAATCTTTTGGTCTTTTGCCTCCTTTGCTTGTTTGTGCAGTCCTCTGGTGCTCCTCATTTCTGTCAGTTCTGTTTCTGAAGTGACCTGTTCATAGCTTGGTTCCTTATAAAAACCCCACTTACAGAATTATGCAGCCTGCATAGTCAGTACCAACCTCTCCCCAACTTTTTCACCACCTAGTATAAAGCAAAGTTAATAAAAAAGAGAAAGTTTAAAAACTACACTGTAACTTTCATTTACTGGAGGACATAGACTCAAGTTAGCAATGTACTAACTTGAATCACAGGATGCCAGACCACTCGAGAGCTCTTCTCCACTAATTGGTTTCAACTTTTGTCTCTTCTTCATTATTTATCCAGTGTCAAAATTATATATACACCAGCAGGAACAGATGCACAAATTAGTAGCAATTGTTGAGGGATATAAATATAGTATAAGACAAGAGAAGTTAATCTATCCCCATCCAAAACTGTGCCTCTGTTTTATAGCTTCTGTAAGAGAGCTTCAAATAGTTTTGCAAAGTTCACTGCCTTACAGAATAAAAAGTTAAACTAATTTTTCCTTTTCAGTCATTATCATCTAAGGAGGAAACAAAAAGGTAGGATGGTTTTAATAAGAACCTCTTCAAATGTTATATAAACTCAATGTTCTTAAAACCACTTTGCATGTTAACTACATGACAAAGTAGTTCATCAACTGAAATTTCACGAAGTCTTTACAGGAGAAAAGCAACTCTGTAAAAGCATGTCTTCACAAAAGGAAAGTTTTGTTCAGGGAATACTCAATTTTTCTTGTCAAAGTTACTCCAGAGTACAGAGGACTGGGAGTGAATTAGTTGAATAAACATAATTTGATTTTTTTTTTACTATAAATTTGATACATTTGTTTTTATCAGGCCAATCAGCAGTCATACTTATATTTTAAAAAATTTAATTTATTCTTAGTACTACTGAAGAAAAAAGAGAATCCAAATAACCTTGATGAGTTAAAATTCTGCTCTATAAACTTCTGCAGGCATCTTCATTATTCTCTCCAAATTACTATTCATAGTATTTCATCATTAAAACATCTAACACTCTTCAATCCATCACCCTGTGAACTTCACAGGCCCTTGTGTAAACTCGGAATAGCAGGGTGTGAATTATACATCACAGGCCCTTCCTAATTGCTGAAGGCTTGCTGGTGGCTGCAGATCTGCAGTCACCTGGCACGCTGCACTTTTGGGATGTTATCTTTGTTACAACACACGTGTTTCAGCAGTGCATCCAGCGGGGTACCTTGCAGCCAGTTATTTATCTGTTTTGCTCTTCAGAGAGTACAAGGCTCGCTCATGCCCCTGAAGACACCAGGAGCTCCCAGCAGGGACCAAGATCACAATATATTCCCAGTTCAAAGAGGAAGATCACAGATCAAATGAATACTTAAACAAGTTAGCATGTATTTGTTCTTAAAGGTTGCTGTGCACATGCACAAAGAGGTAGATTTGCTAAAATATATAAACTTGCTGTATTTTTTCGCTTAAAAGCTTTCATGACTGAACCATCAATACATTTACTATTGAGAGGGAGTGATCCTGGGTTGAAACAGCCCTTGTGATATTAACGCCCAGCCTTATTGCACAGCTTTGAGGTCAAGTCCAGGTGTAACAAGGCTGCTAAGTAAGTGAATTTCTTTACACATGAATTTTAGTGTGAATGACAATCTCCAAGAGACAAGTGACTTTTTCCTCTCAAAAAAACCATATTGATTAGGAAGAGCCAAGTGATTAGTGGTGGTAAGAGCAGAGTAATTCACCTTCATCCATGGGTGAAATCACTTCTGCACTTCCTAAAGCTTATTGCTAACTTAGAAGAAAAAAAATCTGCACCATTAAAAAGCAAAGATTCACCCCTGGCAGGCATAGGTGAAACTCCCAGGAGCTGACTCCTGACAGAGAAACAGAGAGTTCCTGCTTAGGTAAAATTCACTGCTGTCATTTGGGGAAAGATGTGGGCAGGCTCATTTCCCTCCTACTCACTTTTCTCATCCTACAGCCTCAACCAGAAGTTACAGCAATTAAATGCTCTGAACTCACATGAAACCCACAGTTACCCCCTACCTATGGGCAAAAATAACTTTCTACTGCTTGTGGGCATATGCCTTGAATAAAGAAAAGGAGGGAGAGGTCTTGCCAAGACTTGATTCTGAGAAACAACCAACCAACTCATGAACACACTTTGGAGGAAATCGAAGTTCACGGCCTGACAGGAAGAGCAGAAGCAAGGATGCAGGACATGGATCAAACTGCCTCTTGGGCTTTCTCCTGCTTAATGCTGCTCTTCCTCGTTTTTAAACATAAGCCATCAATTTTCATTCTGCCTCCCCACAAAAAGGAAAGAAGACAAGGAGAAAGATGGATTATAGAGTAAATATNAGATGGATTATACAGTAAATATTTAAAAAGTTACTGCTCCTGCCCTTTCCTGGCAATGAGGCCTTCCAGAGAAATTAAAGCTACACAAACTTTGGCTGAGATGAGGGATTGTGGAATCTTTGAAAATATCCATGGAAGAACTATCCATGGATAGATCCATGCCAGTAGTTTATACCTGCCATGACGTAATTTTATTTATTAAGGAGGGTAAGTCCTTCACCACCAAGAAACATTAAGACCGGATGTTCTGTATGAGAGGACACTGAGAGGAGGGAAGAAAAAGATCTTTGCTTAGTTGAATTTTTCCTCAAATGACATAGCTCACAATTACACAGAACCTTGCAACCTGGGAATTTAAAAAACTTCATAAGCAACTAATTAGGCATCACAACACCTAAAAGGTGAAGAGGTTAAGTTGACACAGCTGGTGTGAATACCCTGACACTCAGCCAAAGTGCAACTATTTGGTCATTTATAAGGGGAGACATTTTGGTGTTAGAATGTCGTTAAATCAGAAGACGAGTTACAAGTGTTTTTCATTTAAAAAGCTGAAAGCACATGGTCTTGTTTCATTTCTGCAAATGGTTTATTTCAAGTTGTCAAGAAGTTTAAGAAACTCTGAAAACAGGTTAATGTTGCTGAGTACATGATTCATAAGAATTATGTGAAGAGGAGAAGAGAGGAAACTGTCACTTTTACTGCACTTGGATGCCAGCCCTAAAATAAACTGCTTGAAACAGTTCATCAAAGGAATTTCAATGACAAAGCCAACCTTTATCCCTTCACCGAGGACTTCAAGCCTCCTTTTATAGCACAGAGATTACTATATTTGGCCAAACCTAGATAACATTAAAGCCATTATCACTGCAGTGAGACACTATAAATAGCAATAGTAATGTAAAACACTTAAAATTCTGTCTGGGAAGCATGATAGATAAACAATATTATCTATGCATAATTTAGGGCTTGTCTATCAGACATAATCTCATTCATGATAACATGAACAAATTTAGTTACATAATTCACCTTGTTGTTTACCCAAAATTACTTGCATAGTCTTGGGAACTCCTTTCCTGATTGCTTTTGACAATAGACTTTATATTTAACACACACACATGTGGGAAAGGTCAAATCATGCTCTGAGGTTCTGGATTTGTCCAAGTTAATTCTCATTCAATAAATCAGGACAGGAAACTGTTTCATTCTCTGTTTAAAGGTTCTGCTCATGTGCATCAAAAAAGAGTGTATTAACCCCAAACATTTTCATCTTTGTTTTGTCACCACACTAAAACTTTCAAAAGAACATAATCCTGAAACAAATTTTGCTGCCAAAACTTACAGGAAATTATATTTTCATTGTGGATAAATTAGTCTCTGAACTTTACTTTCCATAACAATAATCAGGAGATTATGAACTCATTTGCAGGAAGTCCAGATAAAAAGATTTGCTCAAAAAACATTGTCTTTTACCCATTCAGGTCAAAAAATCCACAGTATTTTGCATTAAAAAAATCATCTTTCCCTTATGGAGAGATAGCCCACCCTCTAAGAGAAGTGTAACAAGTAAGCAATATCGCAGCAGAACTGCTCCTTATTGAAGGATCATGGCTGTGTTTTACACTAACTACTGGTACTTGAGGAAGATCTCTTCTAACAGGTTTAAATTGACTTCTTTTTTCTTAAACAAAAAGAAAAAACCCCCAACATCGGAACCATGTAACCTAGAATCTAAAACTAAGCATATAGCAGCAGAACTGGATAGGTAAGGGCACTTCATTTTTAAACTGAAAAAGAAAGCCTACACACATTAACGTCACATAATTTTAGAATAATATTTTCTGCTGGTAGAGTGGTTTGGCTTTGGTTTTTAATTAAAATTAGAGGTGGTCCCAAAAGCCCAGACCCAATCATCCCTGAAAATTAAAATATTTAATCTTGTCTGGAAGAGAATTTAGTAAGCCACTTTTCCCACACAAAATGTCAAACCTGGCTAAGTGCATGTGGCTGTGCTCCTGTGCCTCCTGAGTTCAAAGGACCCGAGTTAAACCCATCTGGATGGAAACCTCCAGAGCCTCATTATTTCCATGTTGACTGTGAGTTTGGAGAGCAACCTCACTCTGAAGATCCAGTAAAAACCAAGATGTCAGGTCCCAGGCATTAAGATGACAATCCAACTTTTAAATCACTTGCTAACAAAAACTCCCATCCTTACACTTTCATTTAAAAATGAAAAATCTACCTTTATACACAATCTATGAGAATGGGGGAACAGAGAATTGCTGAATACAGCTAATGGAGAAGGAAAACCCACAGCTCTTTGCAAACACACAGACCTTCCCACTCCTCTGAGCTGCAGAGGAAATGCTCCTGCTGATAGATCATCAACAGGAAGCCAGCTTCAATGGCTGGGCACAGCACCCTTGCACTGACTCCACATACTTCTCAATTGCCTTGACACAATAACCTTTAGCTCATAAAAACTTAGATCTTATGACATTTTTGAATAGTGATGAACACAAAACAAAATTGCTTGGAGCAATCTCATCTCAAAAGCCTCCCCTTGAGCATTTCCCTGTGCAAAGTAGAGAGCATGCTTGCTTTTATTCAGCCAGTTCATTAATCAACATCATTGAGATGCTACCTCCCCCCTGCATGGTGTTTCTGTGTGCATATAAATGCCTCAAAATCATCCACAGTCATTCCCACTAGAGGTGGTTTCAGTGCACCCAGGCAAGAGCAAAGGCTCTGTGCTGAACTCCTGGTGTGAAATGAGTCATTTGTTCCAAATCATGTTTCCTTTCTTCAATATTCGTACTTAGTTATTCATTTCCCTAAAGTACATGAAGATGAGATGTTCCTGAGTTATTTTTTATTTGCTCTCAGCACATATACTATTTTATTCCTATTTCTTATCTCACTTTTCCAGCCTTTTCCATGACTTCAGTGGGCTTTGATTTAGGACCTCACAGGCACAGACAACAAAGCCCACACTTTGAGGAAGATATCATTTGTTTCCTCTTGCAAGATCTTTTGAGACCTTAGAGTCCCTTTGCACTGGAGATAGCTGGCACCTGCAAGGGCCTGATTCCTGAACACTCATTACCATGAGGAACAAAGTTAAAATTACTTTTAAGATGCAGAAGTGAAACTGTTATGTAAATGCTTATATTATTCAATAAGTATGCAAGATGTGAAAATTAAATGTTTGCAAGCATCTTGTTAGCTACCCATCAGGAACTGACTGGTGCACAGACCCATTTATGTGTATGTGTTTCTCCTTTCATGTTCCTTCATAGCCATAGCTGAAAATCATAGCTAACTCTTTTCTCTTTCTATACTCTTAGCCATGTGCCATTTTTTGATACATCTTTTGAGATCTTCATGTCTTCATACCAGCCATTATCTTTGGGCTATTTTTTCCAGTCACAATTGTTCCATCACATTCCCCTTCCCCCTTTAAAATTTTTCATTTGCAAATTTAGTTCATTATTGTTTATTTAGTTTTTGTATATGTAGTCATATAAATTAAAATTTCAAATCAGTATCATTCTAAAGAGATTATCAGCTTTACTAAGATTTGACTACTGAACATTGAGTAACTTTCAAACCTGCAAATAATGACATATGGAAATGGATGTGAAAGACTAAAATACCATAGTCTTATGCCATATCTAATGAATTGCACTCAGTTTGAATGTCAAGTTAACCTTTGAGTAATGAAAAAAAGTAATTCACAATCTACATCTACCACAAGAAATTTACACACCTACTTGAAAAAGCTCAGTGTCATTAAGGAAAAAGTGAATGTGAAGACACAAAACTTAACTTACTGTAGCACAAAGTCTGCTGAGGGCACTGTGGATGGCCTCTTCCCCTCTCCTTCATCACCATACACATATTCTTTATTTTTCATCACTGAACCATTATTGTCTTTGATTTCTGATACTGTTTTTGTCTTCAGTATTGCTAGTGGATCTTTATCTCTTTCCTCAGTCACAACCAAAAAAACCTGAAGAGCTGAATTCCATCCAAGCCAGCACACAGACTTGCCCTGATTTCAGTAAGTTTTATGTAAGACTCTACATTCAATACTGAACAACCTCCCAATTTTCTGCTTGTACATTACCTCTCTCAGCTATCCTCAATCCTAAAATAATGTCTTCAAATGCATCAGAATTTCATGTGGATTTTTCCATGTCAACTGTTGGAAGGTGCAGTATGTTAGAGATGTAAGAAACTCACTTTTATCTGTTGAGCACAAAGTATCAGAAAATACAATTCACCAACATACTAAAGCTTTGTGACAGAGAAAGGCTACACAAGGAGTTCACAGGAAAAACTCTTGTTGTAAGGGGAGATGAAAAAGGGAAGCTCTCTATCTCCAGCCCCTGTGTCTCAAAAGAAGTATTTATAGACTGACAGAGCTGTTACGCAGTTCCAGGACCTGTCCTAGCAGAGACATAAGTGATCTCCAAAGAGATCAGGTACTACAGTGGAGGTGAAATGCATCAAGATAAAGTTAAACTTTCCAACTGCAGCCTATAAAGCTATCAAGCCACCTGAAGTACTACTGCATTGCCTCTTCCCTGGGAAACTGGACAGTGGGAACCAGGAGATATTCAGAAGCTCCTGGGGCTGAACTACCCCAGCAACACAGGCTGAGTTTGATTCTGAGTGACTCACCAGAGACTGGATATCAAACTCTTCTCCTCATCCAGGTAGACCAAGGAGCAACACATTGCTGGGTGACTGAGCAGGTGTCAAGGCTGTCACTAATGGACCCACTGCTTGTAATTCCAAACTGCCAGAAACCACTTCAGAAAATCTTAACCTTAGCCAGGCTCTGAAATTCACCCTGGGGGAAGGGTTCCCAATCTTTAGCTTGCATTCTATCATGTCTTATCAGAGGGGTGCTTGTAACTGTCCAAAAATAACTGAACCTCAACATAACACCTTCTCAAAACCATCAACACTTACTCCAGGAAAGAAAAAAGGAAAAAAAAAAAAGGAAAAAGTAAGGAAAAAGTAAGGAAAAAGACGAGTTCATTTCACTTCTCAAAGGAAGGTATTGCCAGAATGAGGCAATCCTCTTACCATCCTATAAACAAACTTTCAAAAGTCAACACTTTAGAGTCTTTACACCTATTTTGGATTATGTGTCACTGACATCTTCTTCCCTGGGTGTTCAGGGACAAGCACTGGGAGGGTCCCTCCTCCTCCATGGCTGGGAAACAGGCTGCTGTTCTTACCTGACATTGTCATGCTTCTGGATGTAGATCTTATGAAACATCATGTCTTCCTGTTTGGCATTAATGTCAGCTTTCATCTCCATGGCAACATGTCGAGGCAGTACCGAGAGCAGGAGACGCTCCTGTGGAGTCAGACAGATGAACCAATTAAAACACCTGCTGCCCAGTTAACAAACACACTTTGTTCCTTACTGGGGAGAAATGACTCATCAGTTTGGTGAGAGATGAGTACACCCAAGCAAAATGGGCTCCATAAACCCAGTAGCTGATCCCCTAACCAGTCATATGCAACTCTGTTCCCAACCCCACAATAAGAATTCAATGATTTTAGAAGAAAAACTATTATTTTTCATTCCAGATGCACTGGGCTTACAATTCATGGTTGCCAATTCTTGCAAATGAAGGAACCATGGAACTCAGGAAGTGTCCGTGCACCACTCTTGGCAGGACTCTGATAAATGATATTGTCTGACCTCCCACACAGTCTCTGCACACCACCACGAAGTCTTCCTTCACCTAACACCAGAGGAATGATACCCCAACACCCTTGGGCACTATTTAAAATTCCTTCCTTGCTTATCTAATTATCTAAGCACATTCCCCCAGCAGGCACAAACCTGCTCTTAGCAGCTAAAATGTTGTAGAAACGCCCCGATAAAACCAGCATGAAAAGTATTATAATTCTACACTTTAAACTGCTATTAGTGCCCAATTACATTAAGACCTGTAAACCCACTCACACACCTACAAGAGTATTTTCAATAACCACATATCATCAAGAGTTAGTGGCTCTCCTTGCCGCTCACTTGGCACTTTTATTTTCTGATCGTAGCTTTTGTGTGACTTTCGTAACATTATTTTGCTAGTTGTTCTGCATAGAGTTAGCAAAGATTGACAAAATGATGACTTTCTGGTGATTTTCCTAAAAGCTCACATAAAAATAAGTGCTTATTATTATTCTAAATTTGGTGCTGATTTCACACGGAAATAATAGAATTTAAATCTGCAAGTAATTTGTGTCCTGGGGATGCATTTGTGTATATCAGGAATCACACCTGAGAATTCTTGCCCAGAGCTTCATTCTATTCCCAGTCACACCCCTTGAAGTTCAAAAGGTTTTGCTATGGCTCATGAAGGTGGGAGCATCTCCTTTGGGATCAGCTCTGCTGTGGTCCAGTCCAACCTGCAGGCAGTGCTCTGGAATAGCTGACGGATCCCAAAAGCTTGTGCCACTCTTGTCTTTATTTTTCTTTCCCTGCAGTGAGCAGGAGGAAGAAAAGGGCCTTCCTTCTTGATGGCACAGACAGTAGGCGGTGCAAATGAAGGTCCCTAACCTTATCTAACAGCTCATTAATTCTCTACAACACGGGGAGCAGCAGGGCTCAAACGCAGGCCTGACTCAGAGGGGTCAGCAATCCTGTCCCAAGTACTCATGTCACCAAACCGCTTGCCCATACTGCAGTTATAGGCACATTTCTGGTTTCTAATTCCTAGTTTTAACTGAAAGTTCACCATTAATTTCTTCCTCTAAGGAGAGAGAGGAACCCTGGGGGAACCAGAGGAAGATGAAGTCACTGAAAATGTGCTCAGCATGCACTGAGACATTTTATAGTCTGTGGCACTGCCCAGTACTTCTTTTTCCCTCTTCAATGTGCACCTTAAAGAGACTGATTCTGCCTTCAGTCTTTGAAGATACAGTAATATCACAGAAGATGTGTTGGAGGGATTTCTATCTCTGCTTAAAACTGCAGCAGTCATGAAAAGATCCTTGTTTTTTAAAGTGCTGTCACCTTCACTAGCATACCTCAGGTGCTAACAGTTACATATCCCTGTTTTTCAAAAAAAAGAAGCTCATGAATCATGCACGTGTCCTTAGGCTTCTGTCAGCTATTGGTGCACTCCTTGAGTGGAAAACCACAACACATTTGTATGCTTTCCAGACTAAATGGTGTATACACTGTTGTCATTTGCATATTCTAATAGGCATCTTCAAATGTGTGAAAGCTGCTATTTTATGTGTGATTTGACACATCCTCTAAATAACTTGAAGCTTTATGGCAAGTTCAGGGGCACCCACAGGTTTGGAACACTCCCTGTGGGCGCACGAGCATGGAGGGTTTACTTGCTTCCAAAACAAAGACACATTCAGGAGCCTGAGTGTCTGTTATGAGCACTCCAGGAGATTGTCACGTACATTTCCAAGTAGCTTTTACTCGAGAGCCCCCACCCCTACTCTTCCTGACACCAGAGGCACTTGCCAGATTAAATCACCAATATTTTCAAGACACTTGAGATCTCCAGGAGCTGCACTAGTGCCGTTCTGAACTAATAATTAGGGAATAAGATAGGATCATCAGGTGAAACAAATGCATGTGGCACAACATCCCTTCATGCAGCTACTAATTAGGAAGTTGAGCTGTGTTACTGAGCTGAGCATTATCTTTATTCTGTTTGGAGCATCACAGTCACTGAAAATAACCTCTGAAGCTAGCAGGAGAAGGCTATAACAAGTGCATTTGTAAGGCAAAAGCCACATTAAAAGGCCTTCAAAACAACAAAATCCCTGTTTTATTTCAAATGGAGCAGAGAAATTAGGGTCTCCACTAGAGTACAATCTTCATTTTGGTACAATAACTAGAAAGTACTGCAGCCCTCGCTGTAAAATCACTTATTATGCACCAGCGAGGTGACTAGGACTGCTGTTTTACAAGCATAACAAGGCAGAATTCTGACTTGATAGAAAAGCAAGAGCAAATCCGTATATAATTCTCACTTCAAAATAACATGTAAGTATAGTTCCACTGCATTATACATTAAACAAATGCATCCCAAGGAGCACTAATGTCTAAAACAGGCACACAAATGAAGGAGTTCAACACAGATCTACTCTGTTTACATACACACACATGGATATTTGTGTACATGGGCACATACATTCCTACAATGACTCTGCATAGGAATTTTAACTATTTATGTAGTATTCTACCAAGATGACCTCAAATCACTACAAATATTTAGTATTTTAAGATGATCCATTTCTCCTCAGGTTTAGAAACAGTTATTTTTTACCAAAAGTGATGCTGAGAAGAAAAAAAGGAAAGGACAACATTACAGAGGCAAAAGACATGCAATGCTAGAACTAAGACAGTGAAGGCTCAACAACCCATCTCTTACTCAAATGCTGTTTGCTCCCTACAGAGTGTGGAGAACACCTAATTTTTCATTCAAGAATATTTTGTTCTGGGCAAGGAACAGTGATTCCTGTTATGGCTCTGTCCTAGGTTATCTCAGGTAATGAAATCACAAGTTATCTCTTTCCTGCATTGGACATTCTGGATTTTTAAATTACTTTCTGGTTAATTTTGGGTGCTGGTAGATGCTTAATAAAGGAAAGTACAAGGTCATTTGCCCAAGAAAATCTGCCTGCCTTTAACAGAGAACAGCACACAGGAGCACCATCGATCTCCAGAAAAAGACAAGCAACTATAAATAACAGTGTTGGGCTGTGCAGTTGTGTTTCTCTCCACCCCTGTTTGGAGACTGGCTCTCCCAGATGTGGGCTGAGCTGCCCTTACTTGTGTCTGCTGTCACCTCATGATTATCTCAATGCATTATGCATAGAGAGGCATCTGAACTGAACCTGGAGATCAATGTCAGTGTGGGCTGTGGCAGCAAATAATCTCATTAGGAGTCTCCAGCTGCCAGGAGCCGAGTTACTGCTGGAGGGACTGAAGAGCACTTGGCAGTGACTGGCTTTGACCTGTGTTTTTCTCATGTCCTGGCTTTCTTATGTATGATACAGTACTTTCTGGAGAGGGGGAGGAAAAAAAAGCATCAAGCTAGGGCATTTGTCAGGATTGTTCTCAGGAGCTGCTTCTGAGACAGAAGTGTCCAAATCCAGCACAGCACAAGCATTTGAGCCATGCTGCTAAGGCAGTCTCTCAGCAGGGAGGGTAGAGCTGCAATCAATAAGTAAAATGGTATATTCCCTTGGTTCAATCCTTTCCTCCACTTCAAGGTGTGGAAAGGAGGAGTGGCTGCTCATTTTGTCTTTCTGAGACTATATTCACTGCAAAGGAAAAAGGAGTCTTGAGTGTGAATCTTGTTTTCATACATTAAGTACCAAACAAGCACGTGTACACGTCATTTCACAGTAAGGATTGAACAGCAGCTATTTCAGTCAGAGGTACCTCATGCAACACTGCCAAAACACAAATCCATAGATGCAGATGGGCTGAGACTTGAAGGAAAATGAAACTGAGTTGCCAAAGAGATGCAAAAACTCCCCAGCTGATTCATTCCCCTGACCTCTCCCCAAACCCACAACCAAGCTCTGAGATACCTCCCAAGGGATGAGTGGAAGCCTCATTTCGTGATTCATTTTAAATTGGGCTGAACAGACCACTGTGAGATGCACTGCAGGGCAGAGATGTGTGTTAGCAAGGGAATAGTTAAGCTGCCCCAAAAGACCTTTTGTGTCTAATTCCAAGGACACAAGAGATTCATTGCAAGAGAACCCACAAATGAATTAGGGGAGCAGATATATTCAGTACCCTTGACAACTAAGCTGTATGTTGGCAGCAAGAGGGCTTTTTATAGCAAAAACCCAATGAAGCTGATGATGAATCTTACTTTTTAAACAAATACAATTTATTTGAGGCCGGTAAGATAAAGAGAGGAGGGTAAGCAGGTAGGAACCTTTGGGAAAGGTGGGAAGAGGACCTTCTTTGGAGCCATGAAGGAATATTAGGTTGTGTTGACCCCTTTTTACCTGCCTTATAGCTACCTTTTGGCAGTGGTTTGGCAGACAATCATGCCTTGCTTTGACCTTACAAAGAGGGTCAGTCCAAAGCCTGTGTGTTGCATCTGCATTCAACACCTGGCATCAATGATGGGTGCAGAAAAACTAAGCAGGCTCTTTGTGTACTGTGCAATTTAAATCCACAGAGCACACGCCACAGGATATGTTGCTGTCTCTGGAAAAGTCCATCAGAGTATTGGACAACAACTATGCCCCTGAGCTTTCTTTCAAACCTTTAAAAATCCTGTCCTCCATCATCAACCTATTCTAGCTTGGATTACTCATGAAGCAAGAGGCCTGCAAATCCCATCCTACAGGAACAACTTGCAAGCTAATTCTGTTTTAGCATTTTCATTTTTTATTTCCAGCTGTTGCTCTTACCTGCTGTTGGTTTTCCCTTTGAGAATGCAGCCTGGCTTGTATGCATTCCCTGGTCTCCTGGAAAGCCTGTCTTTGGGACACCTCTGCTGGGTAGTGGGTACACACGCCTACAATGTTTGTACAGGAGAAGATGAGAACATTGGAGACCAGCTGCAACAAAAACAAAAAAAGGAGGGAAAAAAAAAGAGAGAAAAATACTTGGTTACACTTTGGAAAACTGCCATCGGTAACAAAGCACCAGCCAGAACCCAGCCCCTTCCATGACTCCTTAATCCAACACATATTTAAACCTCAGGCTCTTAATTCCAGTGTATTTTACCTCTCTAGTCCTTAAAATATAAAACTTCCATATATGACCTCAAATATATATTCTTACCACTGTGTACCACTTCACAAATAAAAGGCACAATTCCACTGGTAATTCTGCAATCTTGCTTTTGATTATTCCATTATCTTGGAACTACTGTGACACAAATCTGTCTCAAAATGCATCATTGCTCCATCACTGGAAGTCACCTATAACTCACGCAGAGAGATCTACAGGAACACAAATATTTCCATGTTTTCGTACCTGGATATGTGGCTCAAAAACATTTCAAAGGTACATTAACCATTATTTTGAAATAGTGCTTAAAATACTGAAGGTAAAGTGTTGCTATTCACAAGGTTTCAGAGCAACTGAAGGAGTTTTTATCATCTAGTTCCAACTCAAAATTTTATGTTACTAGATAAAAACATACTTTTTTACATTTCTATGCATGAGTACAGAAATGAGTGCTAAGTCTGAGGCATATTTCAGCTGGACAAGCATGAAGGAAGAGCTATGTCACTCTTCTGCTCTCCTGTGGGTTATGTTTAGTAAGGAAGCAGTCATAACTTTTGCTGAAAATGTGTTGCAACCTTTTATTTCCCAACTATTTTTAATAAAAAGGAAAAAATATTCATGATCATTGCTGACATTTGTTTCAAGCAAAATTCCCAAAGCCTGTTCTGATGGCTTAATGTAAACATTTCCTTTAACAGAGGTCAGTCTCAATAGGACTTTTTGAGACTTGCGCAAGCTGTACTGGATTGCCCTTTGAGGACAGACTTATTTGAAACACCTCTCATCTCTCTTAGGAGGAAAGACTGTCAGACCTCCAAAATTCTTAATAATACAGATCTTTGCTCTATTCCCTAATGAGCCCAAATATATCCTTTGCCTTTATTAAATTTTTACTTGCAGAATAAAAAAAAAGGTAGTTTCCAGACCAGCCCATTCCCTGAAAATATGGATCCTTTCTGATGGGCAGGAGAGGTGCAGGACACCCCTCAAGCCCTGAGCTCACAGGGGGTGCTCAGGACTCCCCAAACCAACTTGGCAGGAGAGAGGAGCTGCCCCCATCTCAAACAAGGACCCACATCCCAAGAGTAACAACGTCTCCATAAAAATCTGACTGGTATTACTCCAATTGTTTGACTACATTCACATAGTAAGGACAGTGACAATTCTTTTATTGACAGCTCTGACTCGAAATGGGATTTAGGCAGAAAAACCTCCTCTTTCAGCTCAAAATAAGCAACACCATCAACTACAGCCAGAGGAGGGACTTCTCTCTGTGGATGGCTGCCAGTAGATGGCAACACTCCAACTTCCCAAGCTCCTGCATCCAAGCGCTGCACTTTGGGCCGTGTCCCCACAGTGAGTTCCCACAGCTGTGTACCACACGGCAGCACAAGGCCCTGAAGGTCATGGACACCCACAGGTGACCGTCACCACGGGCATCTGGACGTGTTTGCAGACAACTGGTTTTCTGGAACAAAATGATTCTCAGCCCTTATAGATGGGTCCCTTCACGCAGAGCTCGCAGTTTGCACAGAGATGGAGCTGTTGAAGTTGCAGGTCACACACGTGGACATGAAACAAATCCTGACCCCAAAGTTAATTGTGAATTCCCTTCACAATTATATTCTCACTCAGCTCCAAGACTGGATCGTGCCAGATCTAATGTCCTCCACCTCTCTCCCCCAAGGTGATCAGACACCAGTCAACACCCACCCAGATCCTGCCCAGTTAACCTAAGCCAGTGATGCATCCAATGGGCATTTGATGGTAATTTTTTTGGTGATAATAATAATTTTTAAAGATTAATAATCCCCCCTAGCATAAAAAAAAATGCCAGTGCTTCTATATTGAAGAAAAAGCCTAAAAAGGGTGCCAAAATAGGGGTTTCCTAGGATTTACTCTGATTACTACTCCATGGGTGCACTGATTGAGTCTTTCAGTCAATGAACAGCACTTCTACAAATTCAGTCTGGTTAATATGGGCTCAAATGGGTTAAAACTAAACAGCATCTTTTGCATGCCCAGATTACAGCAAGACTCCCAAATCCTCTCTATTGGAGCTATTCAGTTGTGCAGTAAATAGAAAATTTGTCAGGGCATATAAAATGGCATAAGCATGTATGATATAATTTGAATTAATAAAACTGAGAACAATGAAGGTTTTAAGGCAATAAGCAGTTTTTGGCTTTAATCCTGAGACTCTGAGATTTCATTTCACTTACAGTCACTAGCACAAACCCCAAAAAACCTCCCCACAACAGTGACTTAAGTCTTGCACCAAGAACAGGAGACAACAGGTGGTTTAGATGCCATGCAATATATCAAGAATTAACCCAGCAGAAAGAGGAACACCTCAGTCCTGCAAACAAGTTCTCTTTAGGTGTTTCTTGACAAATCGGTGGAGTGCTAACAAAAAGTCCCCTCAGTGGGGTCTATGCACAAAGATCCAGCTGCTGTGATCTGCCTGAAACAGCCAGGCTGTGCTGTTCAAGGCATGGGGTTCATACTGTACATTGAGACAGGGAGTACAAAAATCATCATCATAACTGACATTATTGATAACATTTTTCGAACACAAAGCAGTTTAACTTTTTAGCACTCACTAACGTCACCTTACACAAACCCAAGGGACTTCACAGACTGATTTACAAGACAGATGCCCATGCTTCATCAAGTAGGAATAAAAACTATATTGCAATGTAATTTTTAAGTAGCAGGGGACAGGGTATCTGTATTTATTCTGTTTAGCAGGAGCTCATTTAATTCACAATATGGCATCTTTGCAACACCCTGAAACATGAGTGAAATCACTGTGTAATATCTGTGCTACTGTGTAACTTTTCTGTGAAAATATCAAAGATCTGCAGAGATTTAAAACTGAAGCTCCCACTATTTGCAGCCACAGCTGTTAGTGAGCAAGAGCACTTTGTTCAATATCTGTTCACAATAATTTTCTACACAGGCATTATAAAACACAATAAAGCAAAAAAAAAAAAATCTAGGAGCAATAATTTTTTTCACAGCCCTCTGTCTTAACCAAATAAATTTGGTACTACTTGCTTATCAGCTTCCTTGCCATTTTGCTATGGTAACCAGCTTCAGTCCCAGGAGGAAAGAGATGATGTAGATACTAAAAATCTGATTCCCTAAGCTCCATGGCCTGAAAAGTAAAAACATATTATGGCAGTTATTTCAGACAATCTGTGCTTGAAGAGCTGTTCAAGGCAATGGAAAGATAGAATTGTCTGCTATGTAGTTGATTTCCTTCCTCTGCCTAACTAGAGATTTAAAGGAGGAAGATTCCTACCTTTCTGATTCTGGAAAACAATCGTTTATAAAGACAATTTGACTTACGTATAACTCCTAGATAAGCTATTAAACCTGTCTGCAGTATTACCACATATAAGTATTTCATAAACTAACACGTTTACTCTTACGTGACCTGTGTGAGGCAGAGAAATGCTGTTCTCTGGTGTTACCAAGGCAGAGCTCTTCAAAGGTGATTCAGTACCTAAGGAAAAGTTATGTACTATGAGGGGTTTTCAAAAACCACCGTAACTCCTTAGTGCCACTGAAATAACAGATCACTCAATCTCAGACAACAAAACAGACCAGACAGTTTGCAGTCGCTTTGATTGCATCGCACAAACAGAGCGCTGCAACGCTTTTGTTGAATCTCCCTCAGGAAACTGTTTTCAATGTATTTTCCCCCTGGTGACTGAAGGAAAAAAAGACAAGAGATGAAAACAGTTTAGTTCCACATGTTCTAGGAGTTATGAAAATCTGGTATTACAAAATCAAAATTGAGAGCTAAATTTGGCCTGACACCAGTGTTACAAAATTGATGTTTTGGGCACCTCGGGCCAGGCTGAGGAAGAAGCAGGATGTCTCAGTGGCCAGGGGAGCGCCTCCAGACCACCACAAGCAGAAAAGTATCAGCTTGCATCAATATTGCCACACTTCCCCCTGCTGTGTTTCTATTCGATAATTCTTCAAACACCAGATGCTATTCAATATGTAATTAAGAGACAACAACATGCTTAAGAGAAATAGCATCAAGACAAATTTAGTTAGTTCCCTACCTCTGCCAGAGCAAACAAGGCTGGCTACTGACATCAGAAGGTGGGCCATATTCCTTGCACTATCATTGCTTATTGTAAACATCACAGCTTCTGTCTTTTGCCAAGTTATTCTGCTCTGGTCCACTTCTCTTGCAGAGGCTCAGGGTTACTTGTGTTCGGAGATCACAGCATCAGGCTATTCCCTTTCGTTTCCAACCCCACTAATCGATATTTTGTTTTTCTATTTATTTTTCATTTAAATCAAAATATTGTTTTGATATTTTCATAAAGTCCTGTTTTGAAAACAATTATGTTTGAAGCTTTTACTGTGGGGCAATAAAACTGTCACGAGGAGGAATAAAGCTCATACATGGAGATTGGAAAGTCACGCAAAACAACCTGTAACAAAAAATAAACTACGTACTCCCTCGTTCCAGTGTGACACTGCTCTGCCTCAGCTTTCCAGCTCTCATGATACTCAGCCAGTAGCAAATTTTTTGTTAAAGTGATCATCTGTGCATCAGCCAGATTAAAAGCAGATAACAATTGACTTTCTAGGCCACATTTCAAAGTGATTGTATACTGAACTGGCAAACTGGTCCGATTATTAATTGCAGGGGCAGACACTGAAATCATCTTTACTTCTGAGAGCTAGTTTTTTAACCTTTAAAAATGATTATGAAATCTTGAATACTGACTGTAAACAATGTAAGAACAAAAATATTATGATTACAAAAGCTCTAACTATCCAAGACAATTCTGCTGCACCTATATGTGTAATCATGAATTGGAAGTACGGATAAATTCTAAAGCACAAACATTATGAGAAAGTGTTGTTGTTATAAGATGTAGCTGGTGCTGGTTTTTAAGAATTTTCCCTGAGCAGCAATTAACCCTCTATTGCCTCTTTATATACTACTGTCTAATAAAAAAATTGGAGCAGCTACAGAGCCAAAGGCATAATGAAAATTAAAATGAAAGACAACATCAACTGGCTCCAAGATCAAATTACTCATGTATTTGTGTTGTATATACAACAACATCTTTCATTTCCCAGAGCTACAGCCAGCAGAGTACTAAGATAGTGAAAACTTGTAGATTATGCTAGAAAGATAATTAAACAGCTAAAGTCACATGGTCTTCTCCCAGTGCAGAACAGTGTAAGGACTAGTGAGGAAATCAGGAGGTTTCAATTTCAAACGTGGCAAGTATTTTTACTGAGTATTGAGAGATAACTGCAACATCAAAGGATTACATCAGTACTCCAGAGCCTGGGAACAAATTTTCTGAAGGTGCTGTCTGGTGCCTTCCCTCTCTGTTCTGCTGCTGCTGTGCAGCAACCACTGCTTGGATCTTCGGCAGAACAGAACACTGGTTACAGCCACTGCCTCTAAAGGCTTCTCTGACACAAGAGTAGTGCTCCTGAAGCCAGTGCCGAGAGTTTAAATGCCTCCCTAAGTCACAGCTGAGCTATTGCAAAGTGGCAGAATTCTTTAGAGTGTTAGAGAGCAAGGTTCTACACATGCAGGAAATCTCTTCAGCTGATGGTGAGAACAAAAAATGTCTCGGCAGAAACACTTATGAGACTTTTTTTATGTTCCTTCTGTTTGGTGAGCCTAAAGGAACAAAAGCTGCCCACTTCACTCTTGCAACTAGATTCTATATTTGGCATAAAGTTACTTGCTGAGAATGACATGTGGTATTTTGGCTGAAAACACTAAAAGAACCTTTATGCCACTTGTGAATATCTCTGTTCAAGAATTGCAGTCAATAAAAACATTAATCTGATGCCATCCATTCTGTGTATTTCAGTGACCATCTCACCCTTCCAGCCCCAATATACATTGATCTCTCAAGTGTGATCCTGTTCTCCCAGAGAAAAGCCAAACAAGTATTTTGCCCCACGTAAGCCCATGCTTTCTTTAGAATGAAAAAAAATTCCTAATTTACCTTTTAAATACAAAGTTGCAGGTAGAGACATAGTACACTATACCACTTATCCAGAGCAAAAAACCAAGATACTTGTATTTTTCAATTCTCTTAATTGTTTCAGAGGATACAAAAATCTTTGATGCTGCATTCTTAATTGTAATGCTTCAGACCTTATTCTATGTAATTTTAATTCATTTACTGATTGTTGTAACTGCGAACCTTCTGTGCATTCTCGCCCACCAATATTTGTACTGCCATGCAGAATACAGAATTGATGATTTGGGTTTTTCTTATAATTAAAACTTTTAAATCCTGCTTTTATTAAAGAACAAAACATTGCCAATACAGATATTTTTTTATCAAGCTTCTCAAGAAGATAAATTCCTGCAGAAAACAGAAAACAGATAAATTCTACTTCCCTATCACTGTTTTATTAATTTTTCTACTGGGATTTCATTTTCTTTCATTACTGACTGATAAGGTTAAGAAGAGGAGAATATACTGTCCTAACAAAATCTTGGTGTAACATCAGCTAAAAGAAATATCTCTATGTCTGAGTTTTCCTAGAACTCTATCACAATCCCAGAAAAGCATCCTTTGTAAGGTGGTACAGCCTGTGGGGGAGGAAGAGCTGCCCTTCTCTAGCAGTAAGACAGCAGGGAAGGAGGTTCCTGGGTCTGCCATCCTTCCTCAACGAACCCCTGTGGCAAACAAGTTTTTCTTTATGTCCACACTTAACAAACTTTACAAGCTACAAATCAGCACTGGTTTTCATGCAAGGATACTGATGGTGATTCAGATTAAGCAAAGCAGAAGCTGCATGGGAAGCTGGCATTCCAGGGAAACACCCTCTGGCTCTTAGATACAAGAGTGAGACTCTGAAACAACTTAGGGGGAGGCTTCTTCAACTAAAACAGGGACATTTCCCATCTCCTCTCCCTTACTGACAATTCACCCCCTGCTTTTTTATTTAAATTGCCAACTAAGTCTTTGCAACCAGGCTGTCTCCTTGAAATCCAGTAAGATTACTTACTGGATGGAACTAAGAGATGGAACACCAGACAGATGCTTCTCCTGAGCACAAGCTGCAAGTTTGGCCTGTTTCAAATCTGCTGTGGCAGCCTCCAGAAGGAAGAACACGATAGAAGTGGAGGACCTGGATTGACACACACCTCATGAGCAATATTGTGCAGTATTTTTAACGTTTTAACCCTCCAGCTCACTTAACCTGATCCTAGTGAAAATGCACTTGTACCATGAGTGAATTCATCTCCCTGGAAGTGTTTATTTCTGATCCACAGAGGCGACAAAGACTTCAGCAACCAAATACAATCTCACCAAAATAAAAGCCCTTCAAACGGGACTTGAAACATTAGGTACTTCTCTTTGAGGATGTAAAAGTGGATGAAAGCTCCTAGACTTTCTGTGCATGACTCACAGCTGCCATTGGAAAAACATCTTCCTGTAAAAAATATGTCAAGATAATTTTGACAACTGTACAAAATTTGCCCAGATGCATGATAGCTTAGGCAATTTAGACAATCACTTTAGTTAAGAAAATTAAGCAATGCTCTGATATTCCAGAAAAATCAATTGTTCTGCAAATGATTGTAATCATGTTTGAGTTATTTTCATGCCAGTCCCACCTGTCCTCGTGCTCCCAAGGCACGAAGGGCTAGTAAGATAAGAAGATACAATAGGTGTTAATAGAAAATACTGTAATTGAATAGAAGTTGGATTAAGATGTCTGGTTATCCAGATTCTGCACAATGTCTCTGAAGCTAAAGGGAGCTGTAATCAATGAGGAGAAAAGTCGAGAAATGTGCGTTATTCATCTTTTATACCCTATTTCCTTCCCTATCTGATGGAAGGGATGTGAGGGAATGAAGACAAATGTTTAGGTTAACTATCAGGCTCTCTTGAAATTAGTCTGCTATACTGAAACACATATGAAAATCCATTAATACATGCCAACTAACTCAACAAACAAATGCATAAACTGATTTAAGCCATGGTGGGAGTACGATTATGTTTACTTTGCTTTTCTGCATTTTTTTTCCCTTTGGAACGAGTTGTGCCTGGCAGCCATTCCAAGTATGTGATCTCAGCAGAAGAAAACTCCAAAGCCCAGGATCCCAGTCCTCCACAGCCACCTCCATGGCTGCCACTCCCTTCCCTCCCCATCCTCCTGCCCAGGGCTACTCTGCCTTTCCCAACATCCTACACAGTGCCAGCGAACACACTTCACAGGGAAGCACAGGCCCAAGACTTGTGGTTGCATTCAATGGCTGCAAGAGAAAACGTCTGTACTAAATAGGCAAAATCATGAAGACAAACGCCCCTCTGCTTCCCCAGTCACAGTGAATTCCCTTAGTGTTCCTGGGAATATTTCAGGACTCAGATACAGGCAATGCATCACACCCCTTATCTTCCATCATCATTTAAGCACAGGAGTCACCTCCAGGTCACTGGGAAAACAAAAATATTTATCTAGTTACATGAAAGTCTTATTTATCTGGGAAAAAGGAACATTCTCCAATTGCTCAGCAGGCAGAAATGAGTACCCTAAATATGGTCTCAAAGATATAAAAATTACTATTTCCCAAGCATTTAGAATGCATGTTTTTGGAAGGTGGTGAGTTAGACTGGTTTTGTTTGTTTGTGTGGGAAGAAATGTAAAATTGGAGAAAGAATGGAATACAGATGGGTATTTTGGTTTTGATTTAAAGACGACCTCCTTTCTTCTTCTCTTGCTGGATTTCAAATCAAGCTAGAGCAGCTTGCCCACAAACTCTGTTCCTTCCTATTAACATCCCTATCCCAACATATATTTTTAATAAACAAAACTTACCAAGCACCACCAGCAAAGTTTGAACTCTTGAACTGAAGCAGTGGCTTGTACTGGATGAGGTGAAGGAGTAACATTCACAGCAGATTGCAAAGATTGTGCGCAGCCACCACCAATATCCAAGTCAATCTATGAGGGACCTGGCTGCATCACACACTCTCCTTCAAAGGCTGATGTGTGGTTTTGACAGCTGTCACAGTAAACTGGGCTTCCTTCTGCATCAGAGGGGCTGCCCACAAGTCTGAGATTTGTTATCGCATCTGGCTGCTCAACCAACTGAGCATACTGATCTCTAAACAGATTTGGACTCAACAACACAAAAACGCAGTAGGCAAATTCCCGACCAAATATTAACTGAGCCCAGTGATCAGCTTGAAGGCACATTCCTTGGCCTTCAGCTTTGTCATGCCGAATTTCAAAGGTCTGCAGTAATATAATAAAGATTTTTTAGAGAAGCTCTAAAAGACACTTCAGAACTGTTTATAAAGGCAAGTGTAACACAACCCAACGACAGTGGTTACAACCGGCTCTGTTTATAATACAACACAATTTAGCCTGCCTTGATTTCACTGCACACAACCCCTCTCCTCTGTGCCTTTGGAGCTGCACTACCGTACTCTTCATAAGTCTTTCATTCTGCCTTCTTTACACAGTAAATCCTATTATTATCATCCACCCTGCACTTTCTTCTCAGCTCCCCAGTTCCGTCTGTCCCCAAACACGAACGCCTCACGATTCCAGATCAAACCAAATGACTATTTGTAAATTAGCCAAGATGAACCTCGTTCTGTTCCAATAGCTTCAACAATTTGGTTACTTGCTACTACAGGAGTTTTTCACAGCATACTCTGCAAGGCACAATTTACATTGCTTTGCAGAATCTGAAGGAAAACATATCAAGGTAAATTTTCAAGGCATATGTATTGAAAACATTATCCAAGCCCCATACCACAAAACTGCATCGTTAATTTCTGAAAGAATTATGAAATGGCAGGAAGCTGGATTCTTGAATCAAGATATGCTACAGCCAAAGGATATTTTGGTAGGATCTTAAACCTGCTTTTTCTCAATGTCAAATGTGTAAGATGAATACACTGAAAATACTGGAATTACAATACTGTAAAAATTCCTCTGCATAACAGAAACAAACAAATCAACCCTGCTTTCCCAGAGATGCACAGTTTGGAAGAGTCTCTGAATTCTGACAATTGAAATAAGTTCGGTTGGCTGAGAATTGTGTAGGATATAAAGAAACTAAATCCAAATTTCTGCTGCTAGTGGAAAATTTTGAGCCCATAATTGAGCATGTACTTTTATTCTCCCAAAGATCATTACAAGAGATTATGCAGCTGAATAGGTTTTTTGAGGTGAACTTAAAATAGATGGAATATCATACTAACCTCCCCAAGAGGATACTGTACACCACAGAATTGAACTTTGAAAACCAATAAATTATGATTATTTAAAGTAACCTAATCTGAGGAAGACAGACAAAAAATAGGGAGTACTTATTTTCAGAATTTTTTGTAATGTGACAACAAGACAGGACCTAAGAGACTTTACGGACTATATAGTCCATTTCCCAGTTGCCTCTTAAAACATTGTCATAACCAAAAACTGATACCATAATTCTGTTGAAGTTTAAAGTTCACTGAATAGCAGTAGTTGCTTTTCTTATATTGTATGAAGTATTTCTCTTAATATATTCCAAAGAGACATTTTTCCTGAGTGGACAATATTGACAATAAATAAATTAGCTTGCAAACTTATTTCCCTGTCATCATCATCTGTTGCACCACTGCTTAAATATTTAGTCACAGCATTAGTTTTTTAATTTCCAAGAATACATCTCCTGTGCACTTGGCCTTGCCTAGTAAGCCTTTCACAAATCAGCCCTTGTATTATGTGCAGATTTATTAGCTCACTTCAAAACAAAACCAGTTTATGAAAAGTACTTCAAATGTGGAAGATAACTGGATAAACAATTGTTTAAAGAGGAAAAACAGCTGAGAGAGGTTTTTCTGTCTACTAAAAAACAGGTACAGTTATTGCCTTTATGTCTTGGAAATGAAAGCCACACAAATGAAGAATTTAGCAAGAGATAATAATAAAAAAGTGGTGTAAAATGTTTCTGTATGTGATCAGATCCATGACAGTGGCTTGAAATCCTGAACTGGTTCTTTGCCATGCTACTGTAATGTGATAGCATTTGACAGTCTAAATCCAATAGGGAGCTCCTAAGCTATTTTAATAGGATAAAGGTATTGGAACCAGTTGTCTATTCTTGTCACTTTAACTGTATCAGCTTAAGACAGAACTAGAGAAAATGATTAATTATATCTCTAGGATGTTATTTCATCATACACTTCTTTGTGCTTTCTGGTGAAGCAAATATGAGCTATCCCTTCAAACGTGAAGTAGGTGGTCCTTGACAGCAGTGATAACTGGCACATCCTGCTGCAGAGCTGGTAAAATAACAGTAAACAGAAGGAAAAGTGAAAGGATGGAGAAAGTCACAAATCCAGATATGCAATGCAAAGTAGGAGAACACAGAAGCACAACAGACTAAACCAAAAGACTCAAATGGGTCATTTTTGTCATTGACTTCATTCATCCACTGAGGTCTGCAAGACAGTCTTTAAAAGTAGCCAATTGCTCTTTGAGAACAAGCACAAAATAAACTGACTCAGATTGCCTGCTTATGAACAAAAAAACTTTCAAACATATTCCCTTTTAAGAATTAATTTCAGAAATTTATAGCTGAAATCAACTGATAAATCCAGCTGGCCCAGCAATTAGATGGTAAGCTGTTGGCATCATGTCAGGCATCACAAGCAGCAGAGGCCACTGCTAAGTTTGCCTTATGCTTTTGTTATTACCATAGCCTGCTCAGCAATTTCTCATGTGGTTATCATCTACCAGCTTCCTCCTTGCATTCATGTCTAACTGAAAAGTTCACAAAGACTTTGCAGTTCTGGAAAACACACACAGAGAAACAAAAAAAAGGCAGAGAGAAGGAAGAGTGTAGTGAAACCTTGGAAGAGGCAGAACCCAAACCAAATGGGACAGAAGAAGGAAATGGAGATCAGAACAGAGAAGCAAGACTGGTAAGTTATGGACAAGGAAGCCCAATCAGCTTTCTGGAATGATTACCTATTTCCTTCCTATAGAACCTAAAACCAAACCACTATTTTTTTCCCTCAAAAATAACTTCAGCTGAATAACAAACTACACATACAGTCCCTTCAACTGGCAGGTCTGCAAAGGACCAAATGGTCTCTGTTGCCATCCCTGGCACAGAAAACATAAGTATTAAATGCTGTATTTGTCCTGAGATTGCCTTGAACCAGAGAAGGGAATTGAGGCTGCAGCAGCAAATACCTAAATGCTGAATAACGTTCATCAGCTCACAGGCAAGTTTTCATCTGTTTCAAACAAGGCCCAATAGGCAATGTGTCGCATTTCTGAGCATGAGGACCCAACTTCAGAGATTCCATTTGCCCTTAAAATATCACTTTTACAATGCAAAATTGCTATATCTGATTATCAGCACTGCACAGATCATGACGAACTATCTTAAAAATGGCTGTTTAATTACTTCAGAACAAGCTGTGCTCTTTTGAAAGAAAAACTAGTTGGAAAATCAGCATCATGTTTTACAGGACTTTCAATATGTATATGAGACAGCTGAATATCCAGGACCTGGACTCCAAGGAGAATATTTACTGGCCCCACCGTTTCCTACCACTGTGCATGGGTCAGATGCTAGATATCATCTAACTATGCACGCATCAGTTCTAAACAAGAATTAAAATGCCAGAAGTTACCTATCCACCAGAAGAAAGAGAATAAGAGATTAAAAACAACAGAAACAGAAAAATACATTGGCTTACTTCCCATGCCTTTGTTTAATTCAAGGAATGTGAGCAGTGTGATTTCTTGTGGGAGGGGAAGGGTAGAGAAAAGAAAGACCCAAAAGCGTACATTGTCCTAAGTCCACCGTCCTATATACTGCCATAAAATCCACTGAAACTGGAGTCCATGTGGCCGACACTGACTGAACAGTAACACAGCTTGGTGGATCATGAAGAGCCTGTCTGCAAGCATGCCTTCTCAGCTCTGCTCCTGCTTCTCAATTTGAGTGCCAAACATCAGCTCCAGCACCAAAGGAACAAAAGATGCACCTGGCAGGAAGAGCTTCCACTTCAGAGAGAAGAAACTCAGTCCTTGGTCTGAATGCAGATGGAAAATGTGCTCAAGTACGCTGATTCCTAAACTGTCTGGAAGCAGTTGAAGATCCCCGACATTGAAAATCATCTTATTAACAGCAGGTGCAATTCCCTCAAGGGAGGTGAATAACCCTAAGCAATGACATCCCAGCTCTACAGAATTGCTTCAGCCCAGATACGCTTAAATCTCAGCCACCAGGTGTTCCATCAAGCCCCATTTTTACCTCCTCTGTCTGTAACAGTTGCATTAAACAGACAACACATTTCTTCATGTCACCTTAGACCTCATGTAGTCAAACAGTTTGTGCTGAGACCCATACAATATTGACACTATCACAAGAACTTTATTCAGACAGGCAGAATTTATTTAATTACTGAAGCTATTCCCACTAATTTTTACAATTATCACGGGGAGTGAGGGAGGTGGGTTATCTTTTAAAGAAATTGCTAGTTTTCTTAAAATAACTTTTTTTCATATATTCCCCCTTTCACCACAGTGTGCCCTGATCGTTAGGCCTCAATTACACTGTTTTCTGTCCCCCTGAGTATACTTCTAATCCTTCTCTATTTGGTAAGATATACAGAAAGTGGACTTGCAGTCCAGACCTCTAGGATGAAGATTCAAACAGAATTTTAGCACTTCCAGGAGACCTTTTACTTACCAGATATCATTATGCCAGATCCCTTTCCATGTCTATTTTGGTAAATCAGTCCATCCTGTCTTTTGTTTGGCTACTGCCTCCTTTTCTCACTGGGTGCATTACAGAACCCATTTTTAATTGCTCTGCAACACCTGATTTAAAATCATCTTGGGCATATTCAAGGTATGCACATCAGAAATATTCCCTAGAACCTATGCTGCAGCACTCAGTCACTAATCCATTTAAGCAGCATGAAGTGATAGGAAAGTCAAATGCAAATTCAACCAGAAGATTAAAAAAAATTGCCATCTTCCTCTTGGTCCCACAGGGAAATCATTTTTTGGCATTTCTGCCCACACACTCAAAGATCTTTCAGGTGTATAGCTGTCACTAGTTCATTAAGATGCTTTGATGAGGGGTTTTTAGGATCTAAAAGTCAGTATCTGTATAAAAAGTTATATTTGTAAAAGCAGTTTAAACAAATGAGCTGCTCCTACAGTAAAGCATTTACTTTGGGCACCCAAAATCAAATGCAATTAATGCACTTTTTTCATGCTCAAAAAAATCTTAGTTCTTGTTCCCCTGCATGTTCTGGTTGAGCAATTATACCCTGAGTTTCGATGGAGACGGACACTGAAAGGTATTAACAAACACAGTGAGGGTCACTGTTCAGAAGAGGAGAGGCTGTTGATTTTATTTCCCACTGGAATCTACTGGGAATAGATGAACTAAAGGATTCCAGAAGAACAGCTTGTTCTACAGGCCTTGCTTAGTTCAAACAGGAAAAACATAAGTTATTAAAATATATACACAGAGCATGACGACTGAAAACAGGCTGTGAGTTCTTTTGCTCTCAAAATCACAAGCCTAGATCAAATGCCTTTACTCTTCTTACTGCTTTGCTGCTTTTTAATATAATTACTAGTGACATGTCAGCACTTCTATCCATGCTACTTCCCTCATCCTACTGTCAGAGACTGCCCATACCACAGAGCTTCCATTCAAACCAAGTTTTCATAGTGGTTTCCTAGTAAGGGAGCGAATGACTGATTAAAAAAAGGACAGCAGTCCCCTTCAAACCAGCCAGAGTCTTCTAAACCAGCACGCAAACCACTGCTGCCTCTGCTAGCCAGCAAAACTCTAATCCTGATACTTCAGAGAAAGATACTTCAAGAAATCCTTCATTAGACCAATGTATCACTATAATAACACACACAATATTCCTCCAAGATCCCATTATTTTGGTATTGACTCTTCAGCATGATGGTTAATGTTTCTTTTGCTATCCTAAATGCAATATGCAAGGGGACAAGGGAGCACTGATCTCAGCCAGTCCTCTTGGTACTTACCTGCTACAATCCCTGCCCTACCACTAAACTCTAGATTTAGTTTCTGATTTTAGCTGTAGAAAGGATAGAGTTAATTTTGTATCATCATAAAATGCACTAACAAGCGTTAAATGATTTCCTACTCGATCATTAACCTGTCAAATTCAGCATAATAAAACCATCACCAATTTAAGGAACTACAAAGGACTTGTCATAGAAAGAATTTTAAGAACACGACAATCATGTATAAATTTTAAAAAGTAGTGATGATCCTTTCTACAGCTGGATCCTCAAGAATAATTTTCCACCTTCACACAGTAAAAGCAAATGCTTCTGCAAGAAGTTCTTTTCTTTAAAAAAAAATTCTTAAAACTTTCTGAGCTTTCTTGCAAAGAACTCATTTGAATCACAGAGTCACTCGATGAGACACTTTAATGCTTTTCAGGAACTAGGCAGTGGTCTGGTATACCTTAAGTTTATGATTTCTATTTCCTTGTAGTCTATCACAACCTATTAGAACTATCAACAAGTGTTAAGGTGGGAGAACTAACACAGTAATTTTCCATCCATGTTATGCCAGCTCTCAAATGCCAAACCTCTACTCCCAAAGTGTCTGCAGAGCCTGCAGAGACTGCAATGAGTATACTGCAATCTCAGCTGTGAGCAAGTTACTGCTGGCCGATTTTCTAAGACAGTGTTAAAATGCAAGAGATAATTCCAGGATCTCCACAAGCAGTAGGAGGAGGACAGTATTCCAGGCACAGTTAGCACTCCTGAGTTTGGAAACATCTGCACTATCAGATAAAGAGCCTTTTATAAGCAGTACGAAGTTAATGAATTTCTCCGAAGTATAAAGAGAGCCACAGAACAGAGATCCTTAAGTGGTAGCACGCTGACAGATGAGGCCTATAATTTTGTGGGAGGAATTTCAGTGTAACTGCTTTTCCCTCACTCAGTTGTTTCTCCTGGTGACCAGCTCCACTACCTACAGCCTTCCTAGAAAGAGGGCCAGGAGGGCAGCCAGGGGTTTCAGGCTTCAGGATCTGCCTGACCACCCTGCTGCCACTGGGTTTCACACAGCAGGCACAGAGTCACCTGACAGAAACCGTGAGATTCGGACCCAAAAAAAGGTCCATCCTCAGAACTCAAGAAGAGACGGTCTTCAAGGTCATTTCAGACGGTTTCCTCTCTGTATTCTGGATAACTGACAAACCAAGCCCTTTGGGTACTCACGGAAAGGAGGGCTGCCAGCTGAAGACCGGGTGTCTCCACTAAGCACGTCTTTACACAGCCAGCAATTCCACTGGTGAAGTGAGCAGACAATACTTCGGGTGGCCTTGTCTGATAGTGATGGACGACTCTGTCCTATCTCATTCACTCACTTCTTTGCTCGTAGCCCTGCTTGATTTATTTGTAGCAGCAATACATTAATGTTATCTGACAGCTACTATTAAAGTGTCACAAGCATGTGTATGCAATAACACAGATGCTGCAGGGAATTTGCTGTGGGCCACTATCCTTCTAGGCACAGAAGGCAAGGGGAGGCAGGGGAAATACCTTTTAAAACAGATCTACTCCTTACTCTTCTTGTTCAGAAAGAAAACTGACAGGGAAAACTACTACAGAGACCAAGCACAGGCAGAAGACATGGTAACATTCAGACAAAATGAATGCTCAAAGATTTCCTGCCTGTCTCCTGATAATTACAAAACCCAGCGAAACCAAAACTAAACCCAGCCACCTATAGGGCAACATCCCACTCTGGTACCCCATACACGAAGATGGGCAGACTCCCATGGCAGTGCTGCATTAATGAAAGGGTGATAATGGGCTTCTGGAGTAGCAGGAGACACAAGAAAAACCTTCTCTCTTCATGGTGTTTTGTTTTTTTTTTCTTTACAGCAGTGTACAAGCGTGGCGATAAAGTGGCATGCCTTTGGTTGATGACATTTCCTGCCTCCATGACCCCTCAAGTACTTACAGATCTATTCTTATACCATGCTTGAAAGTGAGAGAGATAGTACCCTCATGTCTCACATATATGGAACAAGCAAATATTTAGTCCAAGGTCACAGAAAAAAACAGCAGCAAAGCCAGGATTTGCATACAGATTTCTCAAGCACCAGATTATCCAATACTTTAATAAAAGCATTCACCATCTTCTCTGTCTCAGCCTCTGAGACAACAGCAAAACAGGGAGAACCAAGCAAAATATTCATGCTGTGTCACCTGAAGTCTGAAATGTTACAGAATTTGCCTTAACCATATACTCTGTGAATTCTGAGAGGGGGAAGTGACTCCAGTTCCATAACTCATGAAGCACTGGAAATACGTGACAGCTGCAAAAATTTCAGATACTGAGGAATAAAACCACTGTGATCTAAAGAACAATAACTTCATAACAAGAACCAAAGAATTATTTCTGTTCTGCACGAGACAGAGCTTTTCATCTGCAAGTATGTGAAGGACATGTAAGAACATCCCTGGCCCTTTTTCATGGCCTCACTGAAACCATAAAGTAGTTTGTCCTCAATATTCATGGACTATAGATGAGAATGATCATTATTATATTCACTGAAATTCAATGCATCAGTTAACACAGTATAATTCTGTTAATTTTTCAAGGAATGCTGAAACTAGCCTCTAGAAAGACAGCCTGGACTGGGATGTTTGTCACCTGTCAAACATACGAAAACCTCTTAATTTTTTTTATTAGGATAGATGTATTATGTCCTCTCCTTCCTTACTTTAAAAAGTTATCACTGCAAAGCACTTTCTATCACACAAATAAATTTTTAAAAAAAATTTATTGTATCTTTGTGTTGCCCGAGTGAGTTGTCTGAGCCAGCTGATGTGCCCTGCTAATCACAGAATCTAGCAACACTTATAAAGCAAAGTCAAAAAAAGGTGCTGCTCAGTATTTATTGGTCCTGTGCCACCAGTCTGATGTGGTTTGCTAAAGATTCCACCACACAGGGCCTAGCAAGCACATGGCTGGGAAGGTTACTACGTCTCCTCATGGCAGAGGAGTCTTAAAGCATTAGTGCAGTGCACTTTGCTCAGCCACTGCCATCGCCGTCCTCCAAGCACCTTTCCTTCTACTCAGCAGGATGGCTGATGCCCCAAGGATCAACAGGGAAACAAGCTGTAACCTATTAACTGCATAATCTACCTTCTCTCCTTTCAGAGTTAATATGGTCAAAAAAGGGGTATGGGTCAGATTTGCACAAGTATTTAGGCCAGATATGCAGATAAGCAGTTAGACTATGTAGACATACATCAAATCACATTAAGTGCCTATCTGCACTGTTTTAAACTGAGCTTCTTTCCCTTTATCAGATTAATAGTAATTTAATTGGAGCTGATTAGAAATTAAGGTCTCTGGGGCCAATACAGAAAGTTTACATCAGATCACTCCAAGCCACACTGCCAGCCACAAACTGCTTGTTGTTGTGCAAGCAGAGACCCAGTGCATGCAAAGAGGTGCCAGGCGAGTAAACCGGGGAGGGCAGGACACTCGTGCTGTGGGGTCACGAGTGTGAGCCCTGCAGAGGAACAGGAGAGGAGGCTGGTGATGGTTCTGTTCCCGTGCTGCAGCGAGCCACATCTCAAGCTGTGCCTTGGCTTCAAGTGCCCCAAGGGGTAAAAGTGCACTAAAAACAAAGGCCAAATAAAACATGCTTTAATTCGCAGCCATTAAAACTCCAGCTGCAAATATAACTGAAGCATGTTTCTTTTTAAAGAAGCAACACAACACTTTCTCCCTCCAGCCCTGTTGACTTCAAAGGCTTCAAAAGTAACTTGATGCCACGACTAGAGGCAAAGCTGCCATTAAGTGCCAACTCCCGCAGTTGCAGCGATTTTGAGGGCCCGAAATTCTGTTTTGATTATTTACCTTCAAATGAATTAAAAAAAAAAAAAAAGAAACAAAAAAGAGAAAGAAACAATGAAAGTAAGATGGGATGCAGTTTCCAACATGGCTGTCTGCATGCTTGCATGTATGACAAGAGCTGGGGGCGTGAATAAGCGCACAGAACCCACAGTTGCAAGACGTAACCTTACAAATACTTCTGATACACTCCAGTGAGGACCATCTCTACCTAGTACTACACATGGCTTGCCACAAAGTATTTCTTATGTCCCTGTCCCCTCTTTTATTACAGTTTGTGCTACCAGCCTTGATCAAGTCGAGCACTTGCAGTAAACAAGCCTGAAACCCCTTTTAAAGTGACTTCTCTGGTGTGCACGTCACAGCTCACTGGGTTTAAGTCAGCACAGCTTCAATCCCTGGCTTAGCACATCAGCTTCAAAAGAAACTGAGTTCCTGTATCCCCATCACACAGACAGACTCAGGGACTCCCTGTATTCAGCTACAAGGCACTGCATGGCTTGCCCTGATCCCTGATTTAGCCTCATGAAACCCTCCCCAACCTGGAGCCATAGGCCAGGGGCCAGGTGAGCTGGGAACTTTAGACAACTAAAGGCAAAGGGTGACAAGGCACCCACCACACTGCACTGTGTCAGCACTGCCAGTCCTTCCACCTCTGAAAACCCACCAGAGCACCAGTCCCTGCGTTGTCAGACTGCACTGCAGCCTAAGCTCTCCTGGCATGTCCATGTGCTCAACCACAGAGAAGTAATAGAGAGGAGAGGGAGGCAAATAAAAAATAACAAGAAAGGGAGGAAGCCCTGTGGCTACCATGTTCTTTGAAGAAGGATCTGTTCCTTGCTTATGCTGCTGATGTTCTGGTACAGACTGCACATGAACAAGACATTCCCAAGCTTTTAAGTTATTTTGGTGTTCCCAACAAGCACAAACATAAAAGTTACACATCAGAATTTCCTGTCCCTGCATATTTAAAAATAATGCAGCCACATGAAACTTCCTTGGCCACTGCTGGATTTGTAGAGAGAAGGATCAATTCAGACAATAGCCCCTCTTTGCTTTCCAATTCTCCATCAAACAGATGAGAAAGCAGGGAGAGTAAAAAAGCTGAGGAATAAATGGCTGAGTTGACTCATGTCTTCAAAGTGTCCATTTTAAAATGACCTAGTAACTATTCCTTAGCCCAAACCAGAATGAAAACAAGTCTTCATATAAAAGTACCTTGCATAAAGACAGATGCTAATCACAAAAGGCTAAATTCAAACTAAACCCACTCAAGGATGCTTCCCATTTGTGCCATGCAATATCCAGGCATCTTGAAATCTTTCAGTTAAAGCAATAGGGGTAGTAGAGGATTGAGAACAAATAGTCTTGAGGGACAAGGCTGTAATCTAGTTACACTTGCACATGCATCTACACCATCCTCTGGACAAGACCTGATGGAATATATTAGAGCAGTTAAGTGAGAACAAAAATAACAAAGAAATTTTTTTTTTAGCACATAATGATAGCACATAAGACTTCAGCCCAGCTTCCGCCTCTGCAGCAGACCTACTGTACAACCCACAGCTACTCATTTAATATCATTATGTGCCAGAGCTTGGTCGTGGATTATTTTTGTTTCATATCCCTTCTCATATTTAATCAGGCCTCTCAGAGAACAGTTTACAGTTTGTTACTATGCAGCTCCAGCCCTGGACCCATGGAGAACAGCTTGAGAACCATTTATTACAAACAGCGTGGCTGGCCGGTGGCAGCATGGAAAGGCTGGAACAAGGCACAGCATACACAGCACAATTACTCTTCACCATTTAACCCCACAGTCCTGCCTTTGGACAAAGGTTATCTTAGTGCCTTCAGCTGGTCAGAGTAAACCCTTAATTTCTATCAAAAATAAATCACTGCACTTGCAGCAGCATAAATAACAGTTGTTTCCTATCACCTGCCTCTAAAACCTCAACCTGTTGAATCCACTTTGCCACCTAAAGCCCCAACCAACTTGCTGAGTCACAACAGGCAGCCATGAAGTCTATCTTCAAATAGCAACCTGAAATATCATTTCTTCCTTCCAGGCCATCCTTGTCTCTCTCAGATTTGTTGTCGTATTTTCCTATGACAACAAATAAAACCTGTTTTACTTGTGTTCCATTTAAAAGTAATTTGTAAAAAAGAAGCAGTGAAAATAACAAACAAACGATGCCTTTTTCTTTAAATCTTTCAACATAAAATAGGAAAGAATGTCTAGTTTCCAGGCCAGTGCAGTTTTCTTGTTTTGTTTGTTTATTTTAACATAAGTAATTCGGAAAGCATGAGAGCAGGGCGTACTGGTACCAACTATGTTATCTCAGCAGTGCTGCAATTTCCCATAGCCTACACTATCTGCAGGACCTCTGTTTCTTTCTGGTCATGAATTCAGAAACAATGATAGACCTTAATAAAATCATGATCCTTGATGAATAATAAAGCACAGAAATCCTGCATTTGATCAAGGCTTCCTGGCTGGTGCCTTTATGGAAAAAGCTTGGCATGGGAGATGCCTTATAAACTCAAGTACTTACTATTCAGAAGACACACAAAATCTGTACTGCCCTGAACCCAACCTTATCACCAGTCTAAACTTTTCCTCACTACCCTTCATCTGCAAAGGGTATTGAGTGTGTTGAGTACGCCTACGGTGTATTCACAGGCAGAACTAATGAATTCATGGATGGTGCAGGCAGGCAGAAAACCATGTGGGTGCCCTAATGACAGCAGTGGCCCTCCTAAATGCAGCACAGGACCCTGGTAATGCAGCCACACAAATGCTAGCTGGCCCAGCCAGGCTCACATCTGCCCGCAAAGATTTTGCAGATGTAGCCTATTTCTGTCTGTCGAGGTTGGAGAGCCTTTCCAGTGTTAACAGCTGGCCCTGAGCACCACACCGTGAGCAGCAGGAACAAGAAAGGCCAGGGTCTGACCAGATAAGTCTTGCTTTCTTCAAAAGTCACAGCAATTTCACACTGATTAGGAGCTTTGGATTGTGAATAAATGGCACACCTGAGAACCTGGTGGGGAGATCTCCACAAGAATTCATTTGGTTTTAAGGTGTAGTAGAGAAATGTGCATTTCACCAGCTCAGGGAGGGGAAAATAAGAGAGGATGAACCCACCATATTCTGTCATTGCCCAAGTCTAGAAAACAGCAAGTTGGCAGCAACACAGTGGAGTTCACAGTGTAATTTCCCTCCAGACTACTCAAAACTTGGAATGGGGGGGTTTTCCAAATTTATTGCTTCTCTGATTTCATAACAAATTAGCTCCATGTACCATTACAAAGACTGCTTTGCTGTCAGCCCTGCAGGCTTAATTTGGGGTCTGGGAAGCAGAGGGCTCTTCCCTTCTCACACATTGTCAACAGCCACACAGGGTTTTGAACACTGAGTTCCACCCACGTTTGTCCTTGTACAACCCCAGTGAGGCCTTTCACAAGGTTGGACAGGTGTAAAATGACATAACTTGACCTAAAACAGCACNGGGGGAGGGAAGAAAAGCTGTTGCTCTGACATTACTTAATAGATTTGAATTGACTACATTTTCTGGTTTTTTATTTTTTTTATTTTTAAAAAGAACATCAACATATCAAATCAGAATGAAGATAACTGAAGGAAAGGGGTAGGAGGAAAGAGAGTTGCTGCCAACAGTCAATGCAATACTACTGTTTTCATAGAGCATGTGTTCCCTTTAAAAGCGGCCTGATAAGCCAGAGCGACAGCCATCCTGCTACTCCAGCACTGTGACAATGCAAAATAGATGGTTAGAAACGGGGCCTGTGGTGTCACGGGCAATCTCCCGCAGATTTATGTAGGTGACTCTTGAATCTCATTAACTTTTTCCATCTCTACTACGCAGATCTCTCACTGATCATAAATACTATGCATCCAACTAGCACAGAGAACTCCTGTTGGGTGCCTGTTCTATCTGGTGCAATGCTCCTATCGGCAGGCAAAGAGGAGCAAAGGCTCTAGATGAAAATAATCCAGGTTAGATTTGGATGTAGTTGCATGCACTAAATGAAAAGATTGCCCCAAAGCAGCAGTAGTCCTAACCACGCTGAGTACGTGTGCAAGCAAGCATGCTGTCATGATGCTGACAGATGATGAATCTGTTTGTGTAGTGAATACATACAGGGAAGAAGCAGCTGGAAATGCATTGTAATGTGTGCTCTATACAAATCTAATCTCTGCTAATATTCTTCGGATTCTAGCTGCTGGCCAGCCAGGTGCAACTGTGGCAACTTTGGTATAAATTTCTGTTTGTGACTAAAGGATCAAAGAACTTTTAGCTGAAGGGCAGATATTTGAGAAAGGGCCAGCACAGGCTATCCTAAAATAATGTTGTTTGAAGGCATAGAAACAACAATCTTCAGCTTGAATTAACTCACAGCCACACATTTTTGGTTTGAACACTGTCCTCTGGTTTAACTCAGTCTTCTCCTGCTCTTAGTTGTCTCATTCATACATGGACCAGGGTAAACAACTATATTTTAAAATATTCAGTGTTAGTTTTTTGTAATTAAGGAGAAGCTACTTCCTTTTAATTTCCCTGTGTGAGAGACTCTCCATTCCTTTACTAACCCCTTCTTCTCCCATACTTCAGGAAATTAATTCCCAAGCCTGGCTAACCAAACCTGTATGCTGTATTCCCGACTCCACAGGGTCCCATTCACCGTACAACAGAATTACTAATTCCTCCTTGGATAGGGAGCACTGCACTGAATGCATCCCAGGGCTGTACTTGTCTTTCATGGCTGCACTGCTACAGCAGCTTAGTCATTCTCGGACTGACTCATGCAGTGTGGTCTTTCTCCTTTCCTGTCATTTCCAACTGATGAAGGCTAAGTGCAGAGCTGAAATTAAACCTATGTGATGATTTAACATCCATCAACTCATAAGACCCTACCTCTAGGAAGAAGGAGTGCACAGCTGTCAAACAGGGTTTAAGGCCAGGGTTTCTCTTTGTCAGTTGACACCACAACCGAAATCACCCAGGAGAGCATCCTGAGAGTTCAGATGAATTATTTTTCTTAGATATCCATCTGTATTTGCTATCCTTCAGACCTATGGCATGCTCTCCAAAATAAAGCATTCCTTAAAACTCCTTGTAGTTCAGGGTACCACCATTTGCCTGTTAAGATTTCTTTACTCACTTTCATCCCTATCTCCACTTCAGCATGCTTAAAACTTGCTTGCATTTAAATGTGTCAATTACACCATCCATATCTCTTCCTTAGCAATGCTCCTTTCACCTCTTCTCCCCCTCTCCCTCTCCTCTGCCGTTCAGCAGTAATGTCCTGAGGCAAAACAGTTATTCACCTTTAATCCATTCCTAGGTGGTCTTTAACTTAAACCCAGCCTTGGCAGCTGCTATTCTTCCCTTGCTCTATTTTTATCTTTGTAAATATGTTCAGGCAGGCAAAATAAGAACAGGACTGCTGCAATTAGGTGGGTAGTTAAATGACACAGTGTGATGAAGAAAGTCAGTTTGTAACACCTCAGAGCCTCGTGTTCAGTAACTCAACACAGAACTGAACCAAAAGGCAGAAATGCTGGGACAGGTGAGATACTGCTCACAGTTCTGCCACAAGCGTTGGTTCATCCCTAGGAAAAAGCAACTGGTATCCTTGTATTGTAGGCAGTTACAACTCCACTGGCTGGTGGTTCACCTCGTGTTTTTGATTATTGCTCAGATCCATTTTTTCAGCTTCTGCAAGGTCAGCTCTAAGAAATAATAAAAACTGATTCACACTAACAAACCTCGAAGCAGTCAGAGAGCATGGAATCTTTTGGCAGCATATCTGGAACTAAATATTTACTGGACACGTTTCTAATCTAGGGAGTTGGCCAAAATGAGAGACAAGGCAAGTGAAGCCAGCATTTTCCAAAGCAAGCATAAAACCTCACACACATAATGCCACACATCCCCTGCTGAGAGATCACAGAAACCTGGCAGCCCCAGAGATCATTCATCTGAAAGGAAAAACAAGAGTGGACTGGTAGGCTGGGAGGCACATCAGACAGCCAGCTCGGCTGTGGCGTGCCAAGGAATAGCTGCTTTGACCCTGCCCCTTGCTCCTTCTTCTCCAGCAAATATTGCTTCTTGCTCTGCTGAGGCAGGACTCCAGCAAATGTTTACACTACTGCAGGACTAAGGTAAGGTTTAAAAATACCCTATTGAACACGTTACTGTACGTGTGATGAGAACGTATGATTGCCATCAGGGGCTGAAATGAGCTGCTTACTTTTGTTATCGCCTTCCTTTTCCCATAGCAACCCTTTCCAATCAAATAATTCTAACTGATCTTGGAAATCAATCAAATTTCTATTATGTTTACATACAATAGACCACCATGACTCACTTTCATCTACAACTCTTGAGCTTCAAACACTGGTTTAAAACAGGCCACAGATTATTATAATCATGTTTACACAAGAAATGTAATATGCCAACCTGTCAAAATATTGCCAATATTTATTCCACATAAATCCATCCCCCAAAACTGAAGCAAAAACTTAATGAAAGATTAGAACTGAGGCAGGCTGGAAAAAAGGTAAAAGTAAATATTTTAATCAAACACTAATAATATATGGATGAAGCTTAAAAAAAGCTTAGTATCAAAAAGAGAGAGACTTGTCCCAAATAAATTGGGCAGCTTCACAACAAGCATAAAGGACATGAAATGAAAACTTCCATGACCTGTGGAAGACATCAATATCAAAGAGAAAGGATGGCAGACTGCCCGTAAGAGTCAGGAGAGAAAAGTGCAATGAAAACTTGTGTAAGAAGAGGAAAAAAGGCTACTACACAGAAAAGCCACAAGAACAGCAAGCAACATGCTTTGCTTTCAAAGGATGAAAAAATATAACTAGATGGCTAAGCATCATGACAAAATGAACTGTATTTCTATAAAAGCAGAAACTGGACATGCCTTTTTCACTGCCACTCCTCAAGGAGAAATGCATGTGGAAAGGGGCTATGTTAGGCTGACGGGCAGCAAGGAATCTTTAAAAGCAGACTAAGCTCATTAAGCTACTCCATGTTTCATGTCTCCTCAAGGAACCTTTTTTTTCTATCTCATCTGGGAAAAAACAGAGCTGATTTCCACATCATTTAGTACTTTTTCTAAGAGATTCTGCTCTGTCCTGTGCAACACAAGCTTCGATGGATTTCAGTGGGAGTTAGCAAGTGAAGTTTGCATACAAATGTCAGGAAGGAACTCCATGTTATTTGTACCTAATCTTATTTTTCCATGTGAAGTCATCTGGGGCAGTTCCATTCCTGCGGGAACCCTGCAGTCCAGGGGAGTTTCAGGTAATCCATATCTTGAATGAAACACTGCACAAACAAAAGGGCTGACACATTAAAAATTAAAGTCCTTTCCACTTTGCCCATGTTCAAATCTGTGCAATATGGGGTGATACAAAATGAACTTGAAGGGTTCATGAACTAGTTCTCACTTCCATAGATTTTAATTGAAATAATCCATACTCTCAGTTTTGCTGCACAACTCTCAGCTCTATGAGTTTACACTAAAATCCTTAAATCAGAAAGATGTGACACTAAGATTAATTCAGTGGTTCAGAACATGAAAACAAATAGACTATTAACACTACTTACTAGTCATCCCTTACGTTCCTGTGGGCTGGAAAACATCTCTGACAGAAGTTACAGAATATTCTAAGTTAGAAAGGACCCACAAGGATCATCAAATCCAGCTCTTAAGTGAATGGCTTCCATGGGGATCCCTTGTTAGGAGTTTGCACAGTGCTCACTAGAGCAAGGTCCTGACCCCTCACTGCACACTTAGCGTGTAACAGAAATGAAGGTCTGTAAGGAAGTAGTTAGTGGTCATCTCAGTCCCCCCAACACAAACATTTTGTGGGGATAAAATTGTTTCACAATATTAGTTATTCTTGTGGCCATTCTTGGCTGTTACTTTTTCAATTTATCTACAAACTCCCTCTATAAATCATCGTCTTTTCATTACCAAGTTATTTGAATTGACTTCTGATCTCTTTCTCAGTTTCTCTCTCTAAAATTCTTAGCATCTTCAATATCTACAATGGCATACACATACCTTTATTGCCAAAAGAGTTTGCAGCATTGACCGCAAAGTTTGTGGGTTTTTGACTCTTGCTTCAAGAATACATGGCAGAACAGCATCCATTTTTAATTTTTCCCTGTTTAGTTTACTCCTTAATATTCAAGTTTGTCCCAGTTGGCAGTAAAAAGCTTATGCAGAACTGATCATCAGTAAAGGCAGTTTGATTTTTTTTTGTATCAGATATAAAACAACCTGGAATATAAGCATGCATAATCAATACAAAAATCAATACAAGTCTGACCAGTGTTTGATCATCAATCAGGTAATTATCCAGTAATTGATCATACATGGTAACAGATAAAATGTAAGTGCAGGAAACTCTTCAGAGTAAAATTAGGTGATAAACTGCACAGAGAAGGAAGCTTCTTCCTAACCTCCATCACTCACCATAATTCATGGTCTGAAGCAGAGAAGTTTTCCTCTATAAAGAAAAAAGGGGAAGTTACTGGTGGACATGTTCCAAACCTTGGGTAGGCATCATTTTGCTCAGCTCTCATCACTTTTCTACCAAGGATGCAGCAGTACTAGAATGGGATTAGTGACAGAAAATGCCTACTAATAATAATGGAAAATATTATTTGCTGTCCTCTTCTGACATATGTTCTGTTAGATCACCACGATACAATGAGCAGACATGCTCATGCAGCTTCCCACAGTGGAAGCTCCAGAAATAAATATTTTTATTCCTAAAAATATTTTTCCACCCACAAACAATGGCTGTTAATTTAAAATCCCCCAATGTGCACAAATCAGTCTTTTTACTCTGTTCTGTGACAAAAATGCGTTTCATATACCATCATGTCCATTCATCTCATTTTGCCCCGGTCTTCCTTAATCTTCATTAACGTCCACAGTTCCCTGCCATATTCAACTACTACCTATGCTTCATCACATTTTCCCAATTCCATTCATAGTGTCCGAGCATCATAACATGGAATACTGGACTTTGTACAAAAGGAAGTATTCCTAAACCTTTATTTGCTGTTTCTTGGCAGGATGGTCAAAGTAATGCTACCATTAGAAGCTGCAGCAAGTCAGCAAAGAGGATAACAATGTTAGTGAGTAATTTTACCAGCATATTGTGACCTAGGGGACTCTCCACAGGTAATACAATTATTGGCTTCAGAAAAATAGAGAACAATGATGTTTGCAATCCAATATTTAAGGAAACTTTGTGCCCTCTGGCATCAGGACCAGCTGGGTGATGAAAACTTCACTCAGCTTCCCAGGAGTTGGACATAGCTAAAACATAAAGGAAGCACCAGCCTTTGAATTCCTCTATTACCTGACAAAGGAATCCTATGGGTGGAGCTGGTGCTGAGTGGGGTGCTAAGATGGATGCGTATTTGGTGAGGAGCTAAAACACAGAGAAGTATTTCTTCACTGAAAAATAAATCATGCCGAACTTTCCACAACAATTCTGTCAGACAGTGACCTCATGCATTAGGCTGACCTGGGAACAAAAACCTAGGATAAGTTACAGAGCAGTCTTCTCTTCTCTCCCTTGCCAGAGAACCCACATTTTCCAACGTGGTATTTCAGGAAAATGCGAGAACCTTAGAACACTCCTTTAATCCACTTTATTCCCAAGTTTTGCCTTCTGGTGGGCCAGCACTATTTGTGCCCAGACTCCTCCTGGTCACTTCTCTGGTTCACGCCACTTCACAAGATAGCAGCAGGGATGAAAGCAAACACCTCCTTAAAATTCTCATTGCAATCCAAACAACAGCTGCTATTCCTTCTGCGGATGGCACACGTTTTTTAGCCTGGTTATTTCTCTCATCTGTTTTAAATTCACACATGTTAATAGATTGATTTTTTTCTCCAATAAATCTTCAGTTATACCCTGAAGCTTTTCATTTCAGAGCTGAGTACAACAATAGGGACAGTGGGTCTCTGTCTGCTTTTGCTTTGCTGCTTAAGTGGTAATGCATTTCATATTACCCTGGATCGCTGGGTTCTAAAAGCCTTTCCCTGTCAAAATGGCAGTATGATACATTCCTTCAGCATCTGAGCCTGGTCCTTAACCCCAGTGTGTTCTGCACACAGCCCAGAGCTGTACATCTTCTAAGGGACCATGACAGCCTTCAGTCCTGCAGCTGTTCCTTGTGAGGTTCAGATTGGATGAAAGATGATCCAAACACCTTTTCCTTTGAATGATTCACCAGTACATAGTACAGATCATCATTTGGCCATAACTCTGAAACAGAGCAATTCTATGAAGCTTGAACACATGCCAAATTCTGTTTGAGTTCTGGTTGTAATATAGAATTAATACTTAATCTATTATATCTATGTAATTTGTCTTATTTCACTTCTCTCCATGTTGCCTGTGGTCCAAAATGCACTGAAAGAGAGAAGATAAAACCTTTTACAGTTGCTTTCAGTTTATATCATGAGATCTGCATGCTTATCAATCTGAAAATCAATTTGCAGAATTTTTCACTAGGAAACAAATATTAGTGGTGCCAAAATAGTCTTATTCTGAGGGATTTCTTATCGGAGAATGAATAAATTAAATTGCAAAGAAATACACTAATGGGAAATTTGAAGTCTACCACATTTTTTAAAATGATGTATTTATTATATCTATTTATGCTTTCCTTCTCTTGCATTTTTTAGCATTAAGATGAACATTTGCATTATGGTAAACTGTTCATGAGATCTACAGAAGCACTGTTTGCAAATATTATTAAGTTAATAAGCAAGAACTTTATTAGTCTGAATTTTGTCATTTATTTCTCTGTTTTATTCCTAATCTAATTTTCTATGCAGGTTTTCTACCTGTAACTGAAGGTTTGACACCTTTTGGAGTGAAAATGCTTAGGGAGTCGCAAAAGAAGATGATTAACAGAGTGCTAGTCATGCAAATTCCCTTTGAAGAGATGGAGTTCTAGCACATGGGCCCGTAATGTTGGTCTACCTGAAGACAGCATGTGTCCCACAGGTTCAAGATTGCATTAGTTTAACAATGCTGCCAAACTCTCCCAAGAGCTTCTTTTTTCACAGCTTTCAAGCAGTCCTTTATCTCCTTTAGATTTGCCATCAAATAAAAATTTATGGGGGTTTTATTCAACTTATGGCCACACAGAGAAACCTTAAATTGTTCATCTTTTAGGACATCTGTGAGGCAGTGGACAAGTTTACATGACAGTACTACAGTGCAGAGAGACATGAGTTATTGCTGGCTCAAGACAATATTTCTGGCATAGCATAGTTCAAAGCCATGTAAGTCTTATTAACTCTAGTTTAAGGTGAGTTTATTAGGTTGCACTAATGCTAATTTAAGGAGGTCATTAGTCAGTGACATTCAACCTGACTGTAACCAGCCCGTTCAGGTGTCTTTGCACGGAATTCCTTAGCACTGTAGGCTGCAAGGACAACAGAGACAAAGGTGCAAGTTGTTGGAAAGATGGAAATTATGCTACATCTTCAGTGGCAGCACTTTTACAGTCGCTCTCTTTAAGTTACAATCATTCTCTCCAAGTCAATCAACTTCAGCTGTGGTACCTTCTGCATTTTTGTATTCCAACGGAACACATCTCAAGAACAGGAGGAATACTGAGATGCCATAATACCAAGGATATTGCAAAAATGTTCTGATGCACAACAAAATCAAGATCCAGATTTGTGCTGGACACAATCCAGAGATCACTGCTGAAAGAATCATTTCACCTCATTAAGAATAAAGGAAGCCACAATGCTACAAGACCCTGTGAGACAGTAATTTGTAATTATTGACATGAATCAATTCAAAACTAAGAGAACACAGCATAAATGGTAAACAACATAGTTACTACAATTTCTACTAGCTTTCCTCTATTCCAGCTCTTTATTGCTCCATTGTTCCCACTCTAATTTCAACCTCATCTGATTTGCTTTGAGCAAGACCTGTTACATCTTGTATTTAGCTTAAGGATTTTTTCCTAAAAACAAGATAAATCAACCGTTTGCAAAGATGTGAGCAGTCTCTTTGATTTATCTCAGTGGCCACAAGCAACTATTGTTAGGAACCTCCTTCCCTGGAGATAAAGCCATCTGGATACTATCCAGAGTAACGTGCTCCAGAGGACCCTGCTTGAGCAGGGAGGTTGGATTAGATGACCTCCAGCTGTCTCTTCAAACCTTACCTAGTCTGTGATTCTATGAGATAAAGAAGGTGAATATTTATCAACATTCCCTACAAGATCTACAGCAAAACTGTAATGTTAGAAAACAGCATTTAAACTACCAAAATATTCATTCCCCCTTCATATACCGTAAACCAACATCTTCACCTCTTTTTTTTTAAGAAATACTACATGATGCAGTTGATATATATTTCATCACATGATATGAAATTTCATCAAATACTAAAAAAACACATACCAGAAACTCTGGTACTGCTATATAAACAGGAACCTGGTCTGCATGGCACAGACAGCAAGGCTGCTATTCTGCTCCAACAAGAGAACAAAGATGATTAAAGTAATAATGTAAGAAGTAGAGCAGTTGTAAGACTGACATTATAATATGTGAAAGGCTACTGCAAAAACAAGGAAGATCATCTGTTCTGTTCTTCATGTTCTTCCCTGTTAGCCAGGACAAGAACTTAATAGCAAAAAGAAGAAAAAAAGAAAAAAGAAAGCAGATTATCATCATTAGCTTTCTTCTTTTTTTTAAGGAACAAACACAACTTTCTAAATGTGAAGATAATTAAGCAGTGAAACAGATTGCCTAGGGAAGCTGGGAAATCTCAAACTCCAGAGATGCTACATAATAATTTAGATGGGTCAAAAATGACACTTAAGCCTTCCATCTTGCTTTTTTAAATTATTATCTTACGAGCATGACTTTTTAAATGGCACAATTTCTTAATAAATACCGTGTGTCAATTAACATGTCTAAGGATTATACATCTCAGCTGGCTTATGCTAGGAGAAGGAAACATTGAATTAATACTCAAATTATTTTATTTATTAGAAACACTTATTTTCTAATTAAGAGGAAAACACACTCTTGCTCATATAACTAAGGGATTCAGCAGCGTTCCCAATGAGGCCAAAACTCTCACCCATTTCAATGAGTAATTATGAGTATCATCATCTACATAAGACTTTTTAACACAAAATCAAAAGAAAAACCAAACAGAACAATCTTTTGCTTAAGAAGAGAAAAAGCACCCTCACGCTTTGCCAAAAGAGGTTGGCATGGATGACGAGTTCCTGCTGGATGAGAGAGAGCAACGTACTCTTCTTCCTACAATGTGCTTATTTTCTTAATTACATTATATAAAAGGAATTTCATTCCATCTGCTTTATTGGTGACAATTTGCTCGTATTATGGAGTTAGTACAAAAGTCAATGACACAAACATAATGAATGTGAAACAATAAAACACATGCAAAGTAACAATGACTCTATTAGTTTAAATGTTCAGGCTGGTTTTCATGTGCCAGTTTCACATTACAATGAAAAAACTTGCTCGTCTTCCTATTCACATCATTTTTAATACTGGTTTTGTTCTCTGCTACAATTTAATCTCTTCAGACACTGAAGTCTTTATAGGACAGAAGTCATTTATCTGCTTAAAGCAATCTCAGTATTGCAATTTGGGTTCTGATGGGACTCCGCTTCACTGAGATCTTTATACTTAATCACTGAATATCTAAAATGAGAATTTTATTTCAGCAGGGCTTAAGGACAGAGCTATGGAAAAGGAAACCCATCCATCTTCCAAATGATAAGTGTTCCCTTTCGATGAAGTTGTAGAGAAGATTTGCATAAACCAATGGTTCACTCTGATCTACAAGATCGTGTGCCAAAGTACCCCCTCCATTAAAAAAAGAACAAAGAGCTTTTCAGGATTTATAAACAAATTACAATGATCAAGGGCATGGGAGGAGAAGGTGTTCTCACAAAATGACATGGGAGACTGGAACTGCATGCCTGAAGTAAGCAAGTGACTGACAGAAGTATGTGCTGTCACAAAATACCAGCAGAATGGATACCAGAAACGTTTACTTCCTTTTTCATAACTAAAGTCCAATGGGTTATTCAAAAGTTTACCAGGTCCTTAGTAAAGCTTGAAAAATATTAATGATTCTAATGAAGCCAATGTCTGATCACAGTTCAAGGAAAAACTGGACCCATCTCTGGACAGTTGTCCATAAAGGTGTTCAGAAATGAAGGTCAGAAATGGCAAGTGGTGAAGGAGTTACGTGTCTAACACTTCAGAGTTTATGCTAACCTCAAAGTTATTGGCTTTCAGAGGAGCAACTTCCTTGGGCAGAATAACTGCCTTCTTCTGAGTTCTGTAAATTGACCTCTGAAGCACCCGCAGCTGGTTACTGTCAAACACTCTGCAGATGTAATACCATATGCTCCTTCCTACGCTTTGTTTTCAGAAACAGTGCCATGGAGATGCCCTGAAAATGCCCACTAACTGGTATTTTTCCTCAAAGAAGAAAGTGTTTCTGCTAAGTTTCCTAAAAAGAAAAGGGAATCATTACCATTTGAGTAAACCTGTGGTTAAAAATCAATGCAACATTACAATAATCAAACGTCGCTCATATTATTTAACCATTAAACAGAAACTTAAGAACCTGAAGTTGTAATAACATTTCCATTGTAAGCAGAGTTCACGTGTCAAATGACTTAGTCAATTCTACTTTGTGACTGCATACTAAGTGGTGTTATAACGTTTGGCCACCAACCTCAAAATTATTAAATCCTCACCACTTACTGCAATGTGGGATACTCAGCTGCATTCAAAACACACTCTCCCCATGAACTTCCAAATGACTTGTGCTGTGTAATGCAAGCGAACTGCAGGAAGATTCTAAGGAGAAAAAACTTTTCACCCTCCATTTCTACCATACAGCAGATTCCCACATTTTGAGATGAAAAGGGTCTTTGAAAGCTGAGCCTGTTGTCTCCACGTAGCAAGCAAATGTTACCTTGCTGGAATTAGCAGCGAGCCCTTGATACCTAAGGCTGTGTATGGGTGAATATTATTTTAACTAGCCTCATTAAATTAAAAAGAGTGTTTCCGTCCTGTGGAATGCACAATGACAAACTGCCTTCTGGGTTGAGTTCTTAAAACCTCACTGCAATAGCTTTTCTGACTGTCTTTCAAAAGGAATTTTAATTTTGCCTCAAATTCATCTGTTTATTAAAAAGGGATGCTACTTCCTTACTTTAAAGAGAAAGGGAAAAGTAGTGTAAATTTGTAGTAATCCTAATGCATGAACCGTTGCCCTCTTGGGTGCAATACTGCCACTGAAAAAGCAATGTGAGATGTTATCACTGCAGTAATAAAACCAAGAAAACATTTCACAACAGCAGAGTGCCTTAATCCCACAGGCTTTGCAGAGATACCAGTACAGGAATTGCAGCTCTCTGAAATGCAGTCACACACACTCAGCTTGGTGCCATTGGAGGAACCTGCTGGAAAAGGCTGAGGCAGCTCAACCACACATGGGACAGCAGAGAGGAGGAACTGAAGAGCACCACCTCTGAGGGAAATCCCAGTGGAAGTTTAGCTAGGTTGAATGCAGCCTGGTACTTAAACATGTCTAATGTTTCCAATTATATGATTTTAAGAATAAATATTCCACATGTGCCAGAACTCCCATTTTCTGTTGTTGGATTAATTGGTCTCATATTTAAATGAACTCAAAGAGAAAGAAATCCTATCCACTGTCAAGGTTGGAAAAAAGCTACTTGGGACAAAAGAAACACTCCATAAAGTCCTGTAGATGGTAACTGGCCGTGAGAAGTTATTAAATACTAGTATGACTGACAAGCTTTAAAACAGAAAAATGCCAGACAGAAAAATGTCAGACAGAAAACTATTGAAGCATCAGTGTCTCAAAGGATATAAAACACTGTCTTCAGCTGTAAAATACATTATTCTAAAGCTTTTGTGTATGAACCACAGCTTTTTTGTTTGGTTTACTTGTATTGCAATGCTGAGCAGGAAGATAGAGGAAGGAGACAGAAAAGCACAAGGCATTCCTATCTTACCAGCAGGCCCCTCAAAGAGCTCTCAGTTCATTAGAAAAGCCCTGGAGAGTCCCCTTCTCTCAAGCTAATCATCCTGGAGAGCTCATTTCTCTGCAGTCTGTCTGTCCGAGAGCAACAGAACGACCCTTTAATCTGTGCAGGCTAAATTGAGCCAACAGGGGCTGGCTGAATCATTAAATTAATGAATCATTAAAGTTTGGGTTTTTTTGTGAGAAGCAAGTGTCTGAGTAGAAAAATAAAAATAAGAAAGGCTAGAGCTCTGAAGTGCAGTGGTTTCATGCTGGCTGCACAATATCCATCATCGCAGGACTTAGAAATCCATCTTCACATAATGTTTCATCCCACTCCCAGTAAGGCCCTGGATAAGTCCCATCTCTCAAAGTCACGTAAGTCAAACTGTACTTATTACTAATTCAGGCTCAGCAGTACAGCAGTGTTAACTCTAGCATGAAATACCACAAGCAGCAGATGTCCAGCAACAACTGTTTTCCTACAAATAAACAAAATAGACTGTTGAATTCTTGAGTAGCATCTAAAGAACACCAAACTTCACTCAGAGACCCAGCAGAGAACTAAAACAAAGCAAAGCATACTGCTGTGAGATGCTGAACTTCCTTATAGGGGCAAAAAATGTCTAAGAAAGTCAAATGAAATTGAATTTATATCCTAGAAAGGAGGAGGAGGAAGAAAATATCCATAGATTGAAATAGCTTATTTTATTGAACTTTATGTAAATAAAGATGAGCTTATGTAAGTCCATTATTGTTCACAAAGAAGTTCTCAGTGTCAATCCAGTAAAAACACATTAATTACTGCTCTGAGTAGACACTTTTTACGTGTACTTATTTTAAACACTCTTCTCTAAAAACAGAGCTATTGACTTAATAAAAGGTGAGGATTAAAATACTGAAGACTCAAATTATTTCCTTTGTTTAGAGCAACTTGCTAAACTCCCATTTTCCCCCAGCTGCCATACATAGCTTTCCCATAAAAGGAAACTACTTTGGCTAATTTGAGTTCAGAAGTAAAAAAATCTTTTTGACCCTGACCTGAAAAGTACCTGTAGCAAAACTCTTAAAGAATGGAAGAAGAAATTTCATGATGAGACCTAATGTTCTCTACATGATGGGACGTGGTGGGCTGAGGCACAAAGAGAAGTTTTCAACTAAGAGAACTTGGGTGAAAGTGCTGCTATTACAAAACCATTCCAGGATTAACACCACCCACACAGAGACTTATTGGATCCAAGAGACTTCAAGGCACAGAGTGACTGCTACAGCTTCAACATCCCTAACAAAGTCAGGACAATTAACCCTACTGATATTCTGCACCATGCGCCAGAGATTTCTAGGCTGCACCCAGCTTAAACCGGTTTGAAACAAGGCAGTCAGGAAGCTGTATTAATGCTGAGCTATCAGACAAGACCACAAAACGCACCTGGAGGTTCAGGGGATGAACGGCAAAGTTCCTCTTGTAACCCTCCCAGTTTTGCTATACAACACTTTGCTTGGACACTTCCCTGTGCCCAAATCTATCATGCTGTGCAATGGCATCGTCCTCCCTCCTGCGGAGGATGACATGTGCTTTGGGATGGTGAGAAATACAGCACATAGTGAGTGCTACAATCACTCCCTGCTGATAGAGCTTGGTACGTTCATCGCTTGATACTGAGCCACACTACTATGATTAGTTACCATGAGCTATCTAATGCCACTGCTTAACTATTTTTATGCTGCTGCCCTCACAAAAGCAAATATTTCCTTAAATATAATTCCTGTGTGCATTTTCCACAGCTGTCTTGTGAGCAGAGAAAATGTTCCTCCACTCAGGAGGGCTTTGCTTTGGCAGGGAAATGATGCAGAACACTGTTCCTGCTACAAAGCCATCACACCACCATCATTCCCCTCTTTCCTGCAAAAACTGATCACAGTGTCGGCTGAACAAGCCAGCTCCACACAACCTGCCAGACACTAGCCACAAACACTTCACAGGTTTGACTGCAAACACTTTCTAGAATCTGTGTCCAGAACCAACTCTCTCAGAATCGTCACCCAAGTATTTTAAGTGACATTGGAACCTCAGGCATGAAAGGACCATGTTCTACATCAGCGGCACCAGTATCTCATTTAATATATAGGGCAGCTGTTGAGTTATACTTCCCTCCACAACACTCACAATACCCGTTAGATTGCCTGGAGCTCCTCTTTTTGAGGACTTTGCTAAAGGCAAACTAGTTTGCAAACAGCATGTATTGAATGTGAAATATGGCCAGGACGAGAAGTAAAGAATCTAAGGCAGAACATTCTCAAACATAAATGCTAAAGAAAAAATATTCTTATGCTTTTTATTTATTTACAATGAAGCTGCTCAATTTAGAAAAGACAGATGCCATCCATATTCACAATCTTAAAAAAAATATAAATAAAGAGTGCACCTGGCAGCTAAGGGAATTGATTTTCAAATTCCTGTGGTACAATAAATTGAAATAAATTGAATTAAGCACTTTAAAAATATAAACTACTTTGTTCCTTCAAAATCAGTGCAGTGGATAGAAATGCAAGATTTTGATTTCCTTTTCATCCTGACACAAATAGAAGAGATACTTTCTGTCACCAAGTACAACATGAGATGTGAAAGCTTCCTGCTGGAAAGCACTGCTAAAGGAAGAGATAGATCCTCTCAATTAAGATTGTCTTGTATTTTGTTCCTAAAACAGACATGATCAATAGGTACAGAATAAAATTGATTGCTGCAGTTCATTTCATTAGGTGAAGCAAATGTCTCCATAGAGATTAAGTATGTCTTTAATATCTGAAGGTGGTAACACCTGTCTGCTTGACATTGTGATCTCTGGGGCAAGGTTAAAAACACGCAAAACAACGCAGATTACTAGTAGCTGCATAATTCCTACTGCTGTCTCCTCCCTCTCCAGATCACCAAATCCCATATTACAGAAATTATCTTTAGGGCCCTTATCTAATTGACCCTTTGTACTGGCACTAAATGTCACATCTGTCCCTAGCTGCAGCTGCTCGACTGAGCAAGGTCCAGTCTGTCACGCATATTTCTGCATAGGAGTCACCCGGGAGCTTCGGCAAAAGGCAGCCGGGGGACAGGGAAATGGTGTTCCCAAGACAGGAAGGCAAGGAGGGGTTCTGCACGCTCGAGGAGTGTGGGGGGAGCGTCTGCAGAGCAGCACTCAGCAGCGAAGGCACCCTGCCAGAGGAAGACAAATGGCGAGGACAGTTCTCAAGGAAAAGGCTGAGCACAGATTTACTGCAATTACCGCCCCGTGTGCGCCTTCTCCGAGCTTCCTCTCACCCCAGTTTTTCTCCACGTTGCCAAGTCCCCATTTTTAAAGGAATGCAGCCAAATGATGAATAATGAATCAGTGCAAGGGAATGAGTCAGGCAGGGATGGATGGATGGATGGATGGATGGATGGATGGATGGATGGATGGATGGATGGATGGATGGATGGAACACACCCATTCTACTGCATGTGGGGAGTCTGATTTGGTGAGCTTTGCTGCTGGTTCTTATTTCCAAAAAGGCTTCTTGGTTACTCTTCTGTTTTCTCCAACCGCCTCACCTGTGCATGAGGGAATGAGAATGCAGAAGACGGGTCTGGCACTGTGGGAAGTGTTTTGCAGCAGTGTAAATGACTAACAGAGGATGTGAAGCCCTGAAAAACCAATCCCACTATTGTTTTATGTTTTCTTTTGTGGAAGGGTAAATAAAAATGCTTCTTGGAAGCCAAACAATAGGAAGGATCAGAACTAAAATCAGCTGAACCAGCATTACCCCTTCATCCTACACCTTTGCTGAAGTGAGAACTATTATAGGACTCAAGCTACTTGGAATAGCATGAAGCAGTTTTCTGCCAGCAAAAGCCCTGAGCTGAGGAATTACTCTGCACCCAGGCTCAGATCCTGCTAGAGCTTCCACACAGCCAAAGAGACATGAAACGTTCCCCCACCCAAGTTGAAGGAATTGTTTTCATTGTAACTCCACTCGCACCATCTGTCTGAGTTGCCTAAACAGTACCATGTGCACAGTTTGAGCTGCCCTCTCAGTACAGATATTTACATGTTCTTGCACAATACATTTACTGAAAGATGGATGAAAAGGAGGCATAATTCTACTGAGACAGCTGCACGGAAAAATTAGGGAGAGGCATTTGGATTTGGCATGACTTGGGATGTTCAGCAAATCATTAAAACATTCTCACCAGCAATGTACAAACACATCCACATCCATGTACGATGGGAAGGTAAAGGTGTGGGAAACAACATTTGCACTTTCCCTGTTCCTACTAAAAGTTATATTTCTGTTGCCAACTAAAAGTTTAAGTCCTGCAAGAGTTGACTGAAAGGTGGTGAGTTCTTCACTACATGCAGATTCTGACTTGAGAAAATTTCAGTCGACTTCTGACACTGACTTGGAAGAACCATCACTGTAAATAAGTCACTTCTTAATGGTGCCTTTCTAAAGTAAGGTTTGTGAGTACTTCACTCTTTTCTTTTTTTTCCCCTCAGATCAGCTGCAAACCAGCAATGAAAAAACACAATTTGTACTTAAGCAAAACCCACACAACTGGCATGGAAAGACTAAAAGGGTAACTGCGAGCACCGTCCACCAGTTCCTGGGGCAGAGGTTTGTGTCTCCACACTAACAAACCTAAGAGAAATCTATGACAAACAGTTTTTCTGGGTTGTGACTAATCATTCCCAATGAAAGGAGATATTGGCCAGCCTTGTCTAAACAAACCAGATGAGGCATGTTCAGGAAAGGTGTTAGCTAATGTTTTAAACATCACTTAGCTCCTACTTTAGGTAAACAGTTTAGCTAAAGCAGTTGGTAAACACTGGCCATTTTCCTAGTCTGGGCAGTGGCAGAAGTTGCTTTGTCCAGCTTTTCATTCTGGTGGTTTATATGAACGGCTATTTTTCTTTAAACAATTCCTCAAGTGGAATAGACTATGATGTCCACTAGGAATTTTTTTCCCAGGTGTGGCAGGGCTACACCACAGCATCAATGGGCACATCCATGCCTTCCCCCTCCTCACCACCTACCCAGAAACAACAGGCTTCTGCTGAGGTAGGATGAAGTCAGTCCATCCTCTAAGATAAGGCAAGGCTTGTAAATTGAGGGAGTATATTCTGTTGAACTGACATAGCAGAAAAAGCAGCTTTGAGACACATAGACTCCTTTCTTCACTTCTTCTGTACCTGCCCTTAGACCATCCCACCTCCAACAAAATTTCTTTCTCTAATGAGGTGAACTGCCCTACCTGTTACTTACCATTGTCTAGATGACCACCCAGAAGTACTGCCAAGATTGCAGCAAGGTTTTAGGGATCTACAGGTTCCAGTATCTGCATTTAAATAATATGAATCTCAAATGCTTGACAATTTATTTAAAGGAGACTCATAATGGGACCAACTCTTTTTTTATGCAGGAAAGTTACAATAGAGATGTTTTTGATGTAGTTCTGGTTTACAGGAAAGAACCTTCTGAGGGTTCAGAAAGGAAAGGTGACTGAAACCAATGTTATCCTCTGAGTGTACAGACAAACAAAGCAACACAATGAGGATGATGGGACTTAAAGAGGCTTCAGTAAATTCAGGGAAGTGGCTTCAAAAAGAAACCACTGAAAGGCTGCCAGAAGGAAAGCATAGAAATAGGACAGAAGCAGGACAGTAGACAAGAAGGTATTAGCTTCTCAGATTTACAAGTTTTGAAAATCCAAAACAGAAACAACTTCTTGTGGCTAAGAATGAATGTGAAATAAAAGCAAACCTCTCTTGGCCCAAAATCAGAACCTGCATCACAACAGCAGTACAAGTACTGAGGGACATGAAAGATGAAAAGGGAATATTCTATAGATATGTCAGAAGGAAGGAATCAATGATTGAGAGAGACTAACGTAATCCATGCTTTCATTGCTCCATGTCTTTACAAAAAGATCTTAGCTATGACCAGAAACGAAAAACTTCTAAAAATCAGTCAAAACCACAAACTAGAATAAGAATGGAAGCAGATAAAAAATGTAAGACAGGGTAAATGCAGTCAAGCCTGCAGTTCTGGTGAAATCCTATACTGAATTTAATCAGAAAAACACAAACCTGTGAACCATTGCCAATCATCTTCAAAAATCTCCCATTAACATTAAACACTCAGCAAAGTGGGAAAGTGAAATGTTGCAATTCTCTCTAGAAAATGAAGGCTCTGGGGAATAATTAGAAGCAGAGGGTGAAAGATCTGGATTAGTTTAAGAAGGAATGTGAGAGGAGTACAGTAACTCAATATATTTTAGCAATATTTAAAGAAGACAGCAATTAATTGTTCATCACATTTACAGAGTAAAAGACAAGCAGTTGGCTCTCTTTGCAGAAAAGAAGGTTTATTAAGGTCAGACTCTGGGGAATTTTTCCCTAAATATGGACAGTTAAGGATGGGAACATGTCCCAGGAATACTTGTTGAACTGTGTTCACTAAAAATGCTTATGAATTAAAAAAAAACCAGCTTTCAGGAACATCTTGGGATATTCAGTTGTGCCACAGAAAAAGGGAGTGAGTCATGAAAAATGAAGCTCTGTAGTTTCTTGAAGTTCCTTCCAGGGGTAGATTAAATTTCTGAGATTCCCAAAGGCTTCAGGAACAAACCTGAGGTGATACTGGGAGGGAGGGAGGGGGAAATAAAAGAAAAAAACAGCAAAAAGCAAAGCCCACCTCCAGGTTGCTGCTAGTCTCACAACTTCTGGTCCTTTTAGAAAAGCTGAAAGGACTTTGCAAAAAGATTCAGAAGAATACGCTTTTTTTGGACAGTGATTCAAACCTGAAGTTGTGCTGTAGGTGCTCTGAACTGCTCCCACAAAAGCCTCCTACTTGGCTCTTTAGGCTGAGAAACCATCCCTCACAGCTAAATCAACTCTCCCAAATACTATTCGCTGCTCTTGATAAAAATGACATATATTAGAATGTTAACTACTTCACTTGAAATACAAGCAAAATCCTGCTTGCAATGAGGGATAATGTATGTGACCCATATTAGACATGGACTGGATCAAAGTTCCCTTTCTCTAAGCTGTCAGCAGCTCACAGATCCTTCCATTTAATCTGCTACTGGAGCTGGGGAAACATTTCCTTTGCCTGAGCATCGCTGAAGTGACATCACTGGTGTGAAGAAGAAAATTTGCACAATGACTGCAACCAGAAGTTTCTGTGCTATTCGGGTGGTGTTTAGAACAACAGAGCAGAAACTCATTTTGCCACCAAGAGGACTGGCTCTGAAAAAAGCTCCAAGGTGCCTTTGGTCATTCACTGCATGCCTTGTCTCTCGTGGATTCTCACAGTCCGCCCTCCCCTTGCTGAACAGTTCCTGTAGCTGATAACCACAGAGGCAAGGACTGCCTTGGAATACTCACACACTAAGGGCAGAGGCAGGGAACACTAACTGCAGCTTCTGTGGTGCAATGCTAGAACAGGTGACTTACCACAGAACAACTCAACTGACAGCAATTTTTTAAAAATAGAAAGAGAGAAGAACAAGGATGCTTAGTTTGTATAACTAGGGACAAATGGGATGGAAATCAAGGCAAACACCTACCAGGGCTACATGTAACAACTTAACTTGCAGGACTAAAGTAATGTACATCAAGTAAGTATGAGCTTGCTTATCGCGTTTTTTGGAGTTTGCACTGGTCTCTCAGTATATCCTTGCCCTGAGGGAAACTTGCACCCACCTACAGAAACACAGCTAGGAAATCACAGAAGTCTATACATAAATTCCACCCTTAAAATTTAGTAGGCATGTTAAGAAGCTAATGTCCTTTTAGCTTTTAACATTATGTCATTCCCAGAGGAGCCCAATGATGCGATGAAACAAGCATGGCTCTCTCCACAGAGATGTGCTGCTTATTATTTTCTGCTGGACAACAAAATTTACTGACATACTTTTTGATGAATGAACTAAAAAATGAACGTTTCTTTCCCTTCCCAAAAGAAAAATGTCACTACAGTAAAAACAAACTTTTCTCTTGCTTTTTTTTTTAAAATAAAAAAATCACAAGTGTTTTTGCAGGGGCAGGTTCCTACAACAGGAGGAGATGGATCTATGCCAGACATCATACTTTCTACTATTACGGTAAAATTGCCTGCCACAAGCAAGGCTTCTTCTACCTGAGTAAAGAAAAATGCTGCTTACACCACCAGCTCCTGCCTGCATGGCCTGCAGGAGTCAGGGATCATCTTCCCTCTGCCCAAGACTAGTAAATGTTTCTAATTATAGCTAAAAAAACCTCTAGTATGGGGTGGAAGTTGATGTCTGCCATAACATTTATAGTAGTTATACACATTAAAATGTTGGAGAAACATGATCTAGTGATACAGTGAAACTGCAGCTCAGTAAGAACTGCTGTAAGATTGGGAGGCTGATACAAAGGTATTTTTAAGCGAGCAATTAAAAGCAGCCCTCCAATAGTTTGCTGCTCATGAAATTGGTAAGGCATAGAAACAAAAATATTTTGGGAAATTTAACTTCAGGATTGCTTTTGTGGAAAGAAGAACACATTCCAGATGACTGAGGCTTTGGTAAGTTTAATGCTAACCATGTATTGGAAATACTCTTCTGTGAAGCCACACAGCTACAAGCCAGCGTGGTGAATACAGAGTGTGTGCAAAGTTTAACACTTTTCGTTTGTGTGCAGATAGAATATCAAGCTATGAGTAAACCTGCTTTATGTTCCATTTCTTCTGACTATTCTTGTTGTGAAACACAATGAACTGAAAAAAACCCCTGAATTACAGGCTGACTTGAGATCTGTATCTTATTTTGGATCATTCAAGCTACATCCCTGGATTTTTACTATACAATTCTACAGTTATCACAAACATAACAGATGCTCAGTGTATGTCCACTGCCATCAGCAGCTCTGCATATTTCTATAGTTGTCCTGAAACACAAATGCTTAGCAAAGCTTTCTGGGGAAGATCTTCAGCTTGTGGGTTGGTTAAAAGGAAAACTGGGAATTATAAAAAGGTACCTTATAAAACAGGATAAAAAAATTAAATTTATCCAAGCAGCAAACTGAACACCTGTCAAAGGAGAGAAACAAAATTCAACAGGAAGCCCAGTTCAGTGGCTCCTACCCACCTATACCTTTACATTATCTGTAATCTAATATTATCTTGAAGAAGTGCCCTCACACTATAGTTCCTTGAACAAGAAAATTTCCACAATTCCCACACAATAAACAAAACCCAACTGCAGATACTCTGGAGAGAAATTAACATTAAAGAAAGAAACCCTACCCAAGAAATGCAGTTCTGTTCAGTGAAGAATGACACCCTACAATCAACATTTTCAGGCCATTCCATAGTCAAAAATCTGTGCTAATAAAAATCCCTCAGGAGGGGAAGCTGACAATTCTTTTCTATACCTTAGGCTTGGACTCCACAAATGTCATTGTGGGATCCACTGAGGCTGTCTCTCAGCAGTTACTCTAGAAGGTTTGCAGGGCAAAACCAGTCCACGCCACCCTTCCTTGAATAGGCAACACATGGTATATGCATCACATCACCATCACCACGGTGGTTTTGATACTAGAGTATTAGAAGACCTAAAGCCAGATTTGCTCTACTATCAATCAATGTCTCTGAAAAAGCTGAATTTATAACACAATTTTTATGAATGCTTTGTCATCAAATGGCTTCCAAGCAGTTTACATGTCTAATATCAGACAAGTCCTAAAAAGCTTAGTTTAGATATAAATCCTGTTTTTCAGCTGCATATAAAAATAGATACCCCAGTGAAGAATTCAACATCACTTCCCCAAATCTGTCAGCTTTGAGTGCCATAACTTAACCTTCAAGCCATGTCACTAGGAGATGCATATGCTCACTAGTTGTAAAGATTCTGTGTCAACAATTATTTTACTTTTTGATTCAAAAATAAATTATTGTTTCTGAAAGCTTTCTGTACATTCCCCAAGATCAGGAAAAAAAATTAGAAGACAAAATCTAGATGAATATATTTTCAGTGATGCATTTTACTCATCAGACATTGCTTATTTTTGCAAAAAACACACTAAAGCTGAAGAAGAGACATTCCTCTCTGGCTCACATAGTACATAGCAATGCATTAGTAGAGTATTTAAGTTTGAAAAAGTGGGTTTTGCTAGCAACACTGCTCATGGATGGCCCTCCATCCCTTTGGTCTCAAACAATTGCCATGTCTTCGCAATTTGGAGAGAATTTGGGGGAAAACAGCTGCTAAAGGTTTCTGAAACTGGCAGTTGGAAAGCACCTCCTACAAACTTGGCTTCCCCTCCTTCCCCCTCTTCTGGAAGTCACGACACTCGCCCTCAGGCTGTCAGGGTTCTTCCCCACAGTGACACAAGAAGTCTCATGTCCCTCATGCAGCGCAAAGCAGAGTGACTTCTGGAGAAAGAGCTGCACCAAAGCAGCTTTGCAGTGCTCAGAGCAAGCTGCCCAGAGTCTCCAGAGTCAACTGGGGTCCCACCCCATAACCATGTCCTGCTTCTGTGTCTCCACAGCATTTTCAGCACACCCAGAGGATGCATCTGCACATAGACTGACAGGGACAAACACTCACGGTGCCAAGGGAGCCACAGGCAACACAACAAATGACAACTTTGCTTTCAGTTTTCCAGGAATGTGCAAGAGGTTTATGCTTGCTTCGCTGAAAATCGTGCTGCAAACAGGGCTTTTACAGGACTGTCTCATATCCCTGGGAAAAACACTTTATCTTCTAGCAGAAGTCATGGGAACAGGTTAGAAGCAAGGATACTGGCAAGTTCCTCCAATGCTCAGCAGAAGTTGGCTTCGTGTCCCCAGGTTATGGCCATGCCCTTACCCTACTGCCAGCCGGGAATGGGGTAGTGAGGTGGCACCTTACCACACAAAGTAGGATTTTTAACTCATGAACACAGAGGTTGATTACAGGCTGGCTGGGATGGGGGCCTTTTCCATCATTCTAATGCATTTCCTGCCTCAAAGGCTCTGGTTATGTGAGTTAAACTGTGACTGAAGAGGCCCTGAGGCAGCTGAGCAGGATTCCAAATCCCACTGTCCACCATCTCCTTCCCTCATGAGGCCATGCCTCACATGACTTAAGTGCCAAAGCCTGATTTTTCAGTAAACTCAGCTCCTTAAAATCTCTGTGTAAAAGGAAAGCACAAGTGAGTGCAGACTTTAGCATGTCAGCTGAAAAAGGAAGGGAGACAGTCAGAGTTTGGTACACAAGGAGGGGGTGATTTACACATCCTACACATTTTCTTCTCTTACTGTGGTACCCCATTTCCCTGCCCCCTGGTAAGGAAGGGCCGTCCAGGGCTGGTTCACAGCAATGGCTATTAGGCCACTGCCCCCTTCACACTGGGCAGCCAACTGCTGCTTCTGGTCCCAAGTTTTGCCTGCCTTACCCTTAGCAGGGCATGAATTTGGGTTGCCCCCCTTTCCCCAGATGCTATTTTATGCAATTTCTGGGAGCCTCAGAAATTTTCGAGACCTCTTCTGCATTGTCAAACATGGTAGAAAATCAGCAAGCTGGTTTAAATCTGTCCTGGTGAGGGAATGAGGTGAATTAGCAGACAGTGTGATCACACAGCCTTATTTGCTTGGAAAATCAGGCTGAAAATCCCAAATAGAAACAGAAAAGCCTGTCAAAGGTTGTTTCTGCGATCTGCTGCAAGGAAACTGTGGGTTATAAGGAAGAGCTCCAGGAGCTGGCCTGCTTCCTCCCCCCGTCCCACACACATGGCTGTGGCTGAAGGACCCCCTCACCTGCCCTCTGGGGACTGCATCCCCCTTGGCCTGGCCCAAACCAGAGGGGTTTGTGTCCCACGGGACACCAAGCATTAGACAGAAAATGAGCAGACACAGTGAGGGAAGTTAACCAGGCCCTTCCTGAGGTACAAAAATCACATTCCTTCAGACCCAAAACCCCCAGTGTCCTCTCCAGTCAGGGTTGGGTTTTTTCCCCCAATACAAACACACTTTCCCTTTTTAAAAATGAAATTCAGAACAAGGCCCATTGGTACCCTGCGATCTAGAAGGCACAGAAGGGCTTTCCAGTTTTGCTTTCCCCAGCCCTCCACTGTTCCCCTCTTCAGGGTCACCTCTTCCTCACACATGTCCACCCTTGGCATTAAAAAGTAACAGGAAAATCCCCAGCACCCAGGTGAGCCCCAATCACTGGCACTGTGCACCTGCACTCCAGACAGGACTAAACACAAGGCACAACGCTGATTTGTTTCTAGTAGTACACAAATTTACTAGAAAATCCCCATAAGCAAAACAGGGTGAAGCTTCAGGCGTTCACAAACTGTTCACAGAAATACAGCCATGCTAGCAGGGCTTCATTTGCTGTTTAAGCATAGGCAGTCTTGGATGCCTAAACTGTCAGCAATTTTACTGGCATACATACAACTGACAAAACCACTCAGCCTCTTTTGCAAAAATTTCCAGTCCTCCCATCATGTTCCAATTAGATCTGCTACTAATAACTGTCAGCTTTGTGAATAATTTCACATAATTCACTTGGGCAGAAATCTTCCTTACAAACCCATGGCTGGTATTGAAGTAATCGACCATCACTCACTCTCACACCATACATAACACAGCCACATTTCATCCCATTAACTTTCCCCTCGATGCCCCACAGTGCTGTCCTAGTGATGCTTTTCTATGTGTTTGTTGAATTACAATATACACAGGACCATGTGACAGCAAGAGGACCCAGAGCAGCCCCTAATCCTCTTTGGGTCCAATACAGCTTTCTTCGCAGCTGAAGGATTGCCCGTAGCCTTTCTTAAGGACCTTGTCCCATAGGGAATTCAGGAGAGCATATCCTCTCATTAACTCTGATGTTATCAGTCTATCTTCTTTCTAATCTGCAGAAAATGAGTAAGAGTTGTGAACGTACCCTAGACCAGAAAAGCACAGATATTAAAATGTGCTCAATGGTTCCATAAGCATGACTGGGTGCAAATGTGACCTGTTTGTAATGGCAACATTTTTGTCTACATTCTAATTTACTTTGGCTCAGAGCAAACATGTGGCAGTCAGTGCAGCATGCAAAATTAAATCTTGGCCTAGCAATCAGAGACAAAGCAGTCAACAAAAGCTGAAGAATTTCTTTCATCTTCTGTTTTTTGTTTTAAGAAATGCATATCTACTTTGAGCTCTAGATTGGGAAGCTTTTGATCTTGCAGGGCAATGGAAAGGAAACCTCTGCAGAAGTGTGCAGCTTATGCTCTGTTGGCAGAGGGCAAACTTTCCTTATCAGAGCACGCACAGGACAGGAGGACCCCTCTTTGCCAGAAAATTGTAGCTGTGGCCTGGGATACATTTATATTGTTACGTGCCCTGAACGATCACACAGTGCTGCAATATTCTTCTAGTAAGTGGCCACATTCCTTTGCAGAGGTGGGTGCAATGACTCATTTTCTATATATAGACTTGTTGAAGTACAAAATGATGCTGCTTTTTTTTCCTTGTAGTTGTTCTCAACATATGCTTTTCCATTTCTCATTATTATGTTACTGAAACAGTATGCTGAATATTTATGAGAGTGAAATACAACTTAACTGTGCCATTCCTCATAAATGTAGATTTTAAAAGTTTCTCAGCTTTATTGTAAAATTTTCATGATTCAGAAGTAATCTAACAAGAGCATTCCTAGACAAATAATTTCCTCTACCAGTTTGTCAGGTCCAGTTTAGTTGTTCAAGGGTTACAAAATTTAAAAAAAAATCTATCTATGTTTATATATAGCAATACATTAGAATATAATAGAATCCAGTCAACAAGGTAAATCTCTTTTGTGTATTCTCCACTTGTCTGTAAGCCATGTGCAGCTGGGAAGTTCCATTGTTAGAGGTCCATTAATGAGATCAATACAAGCTATATCCACAAAGGCTTTGTTGGCTCATATGCTATTGAAAGACTCTTGGGTTCAGCAAACTGTTTTGGTTCTCACGTGCAGTTACGCCTAACCATGCCCCTCCTTTCCTCCTCCAGCAATCCAAAACCTGGAAATGGAAGCATTCCCATTTTTCCTCAGTATCAACTTACACACAAAAATCTGGCAATAAATAGATTCAGGGATTCTAAATTTATCTTCAGTGGATACTCTGGGAATGATGGGGGGGTATGTAAAAGGGAAGGCTCTCTGCCAGATACTGCATCTACTGTATTTATTAACTGACTTTTTCCCTGCTTTCCTTTGTGACTTATCTTCGGTCTAGTTATGCATTCAGCAGTTTTAGTTTTGGTTCCTGAGCAAGCCCAGCTGCAGTTGCTGCCACCTCATATCAATAGCACTTAATGGCTCTCTTGTACCCTCTACGCATACCCAAGAAGTCATAACTTCTATTTCTGGATAATAGGCGCAGGTGAAAAAAAAATTAATAGACAGCAACAATAATTTTAAAACCACTCCCTCCACTTCCATTCCCTAGTGTAAAGCAGCAGAAGGACAATAAACACAGAGCTGCAGAGAACAAAAGTCTGCTTGTTTCTCTGGGGAAGAAAAAAAACATCAAAAATGTGCATTTGCCACAGAAGAAATACTGCCTTTCTGGTTGTGTCTGAACTCACATGACAGATACAAGTTGACATAACGCTGCAGTTATTTATCACACAGATGTTTAAAGATGCCTCTTAATAAAATACAGTAATCACACACAGTACCACAAATCCACCAGACCATGAAAGCTAATATTTACTCAATACTAAATACCTAATGACCGTGCAAGCCTCTGAGGAACCAAATTTGGTTACTGCTTTGCTACTTGGAAAGCCAGACCTTCAGAGAAAATAGATTATTTGGATTTTTTACCAAGCTATTCAGCTTTACATTTTCCATCAAACAGTCACAGCACACAAGTTTTCCGTTTCCACAAATACTGACTGTGCCCTTCAGCATGTCAAATGCCAGTAAAATGGATTTTCACCTTTGCATTTAGTTTTGCATTGGTTTAGCACTCATACAGAAACAGGAGAGAGAAAGGGTTTGAAGAACAAAGCAGACCTTGACCCAAGTCATGTCTGTGCACCCGGAGGTAAGGAAGAAGCTGGAGGAAAGCAGAGTCCCTTGCTGCATGCTTTGTCCTTTGCTTACACCCCTTTTCCTGCCCAGGTGGCATTTCCTGCCTCGCCTTTGCGAGGGATAGCATGAAGAAGCCTTCATCCACTTTTCATCTGCTTATGTAATGATTTTACACAGTCATACTATGGCCCTACATATGCCACATAACCTTTAATTTTTATTTTTTTTTAATGTATTGTTAACTGCAATTTTTATCACTCAGAGTGTTACTGAGAGACAGCTTTCCTCTGTGACCAGTTTCTGTGCGGGTGCGGACACTCTAGCACAGTGCAGGGCTGTGTTAGGACTCCAGAGCTAGCTTGGATCCCAGGAACAGCACAAACAGATCAGTGTGGTTCTTTGCTTGAGCAAATGGCTCATTTTCCCCTCACCATTCGGCACTGCTTTGTACAGCAGTGGAAAAACCTGAATTTGAAGAAATTGAAATTCAATTGAAGCAGGCAACAAATGAAGCAAAAATCTTCACATACATTATTGCTCGATTCTATCCATTAGGCAAAGATAAACGCTATAAACAGCAGGAAGGAAGAAGGCTGCTTTGGGATACCAGGAAATAGAGTATCAGTAAATGCAATGGGCTATACATGGATAAAACCCATAGAGTTTATGCATTCACAGTTATGTGATCCAAGTTACCCTTTCTTACTCAGGAGAGAGATCTTGAAACCATAACATGGAATTCTCTGAAAAGCATCAAACTGAATTCTTGGGGATGGTAAAAGGGAAAAACAGTATCAGGGATGATTACAAAAGAAGCAGAGAACATCATCTCTCTGCATATAAACTGAGTTTTGCCCACATCTTCAATAATGGGTGCAGTTCTGGAATGGACTTGGGATAATTAGAAAAAGACAGGGAGAAGGAAGACATAAACAGCAGAGGTACAGAACAGCTTTTTATACAAGAAGAGATTACCCAGATGAGGACTTTGCAGCCTGCAAGAGAGATCACTGTGGAGAAGAATATGATTAAAGTCTAGTATCAGGAATAGCACAGCAACAGTGAGCGGGAACAACTGTTCTCATGATGTAAGAAATAGGGGGCACCAAATGAAATGGTCGGACAGTTTGCTTAAAACAAGAGGGGGCAATTTTATTTTTTTTTATTATACACTACATAATTAAGTTGTGGAACTTATTGCCACAGGATGTTTTGAAAGCCAAAAGCATAAATGGATTAAAAGAAAAGCAATTAGAGAAATTCATGGAAGAAAGGTCCACCATGGGCTATTAAATACAATGATGCAGATGCAACCTCTGGCTGAAGCAGTACCCAAATGGCTGGCTGCCAGGGGCTGGGAAAGAATACTGCTGCTGCTGCTGCTGCTGCTGCTGCTGTACACTGGCCAGCAGCAGATGCTCTGGGAAAAGAAGGAGAAGGGCCGAGCTCTGGTCTGAGTCACAGAAGGTCTCTTCTGTGACCCAGTGTAGCTGTTTCGATGCTCTTCTGAAATGGACTAATTTGTCTTTCATAATCTGATGCTTATTAATATCCAAATTTAATTCCCTCCCTATACCAGAAGTTAACAGAAATATTACAAAGAGAAATTATTTAAAGTAATGTGATTACCTATACTTCATACTTTTAGATTGTCTTTAATCTGGGAATTGCTACATGACTTAAAAGCCACTTCAGCTAAGCCTACTGCTGCATAAAATTTCATGTCCATGACAAAAGCTTTCTATGGCACTAGAATAATGCTTCCATGTTGAAATGCACCAGAAAAACATCTTGCTAAATGCATAACAGTTATTGCCTGGAGGAACAGAAATGTATCAAAGCAATGAAAGGCCCCATCTTCTCTCACATATATCAGTATAAACTAAATCCAGTGCAATGAATTTCCATAGATCAGCAGTGCCATAGAAGGACAGGATCACCTCATAAAAGCCATTAAAGACATGCTAGATTGTCTCAACAATACAAATTAACAATTGCGTTCATGCAGGTTTCTCTAAGGGTAGTGCAAACATGCATAAAAATCAATTACGGAAATAACAGCTAATCAATAATTCAGGGCTATGCAGAAATGCATATGCACAAGGCAACACAAATCACTGTCAGCTTCTTGAGTTCTTCTGTTTCTGCTTTAATGTTCCCCAGCATAGTTTTAGAATACTGAGTTATTCAGGTGCTTAAGGAACAACATGAAGCAATTTTATCAAAGTGAGATTTGTTCCTCCTCTGCATTTTCAAAGAAGAGGGAAGATGAGATTCAGGTAGGTGGACAGATTTGAAATGAGAGTGATTTGCACTAAACCTTTTACAACTTTGTAAGAGTTTTCAGTTTTTGAAAAGTGTTCATTTCACTTCTCTCAGACACCCCTCCCAAGACAGGCCAGAGAGGGCCCTGTTCTCCTGTATTCCACAAAACATTTGGGGGGAAAAATACGTACAAAGAAAAATGTTAAACAAAGGAAAACGTTACATCACCCTAAAGGGACAGCTCTTAAACTCAAGATTCACATTCAAAAGACTTAACATAGTTGGCTTCTAAAACAAATCCCTAAAATAAGCCGTAATACATGAGCTGCTGGACATAAAAGGGGCAGCTCTAACCCCAACTCCACCTTCTCTAGTTCTTCTGCCTGGAGTATAAGGTCTGTGTAAGGTCTGTGAAGGGATGGTTGTACACTCCCCTCCTTTGAAAGGGCTTCAAGCTGCAGACCTTGCATGCAAAGGGGAGCATTGGGGCAATAAGCTCCCAACCCCCAGAGGAAGATGCTACTCTGACACAGTACTGTAGATTTTCTCTACAGTAGATGGATGCCCTATACTCACTCTGATCACAGTGTAGAGTCATTCTCAGAGGCTGTACTTCCCCGAGTTACATGCAGGGGAGAACTGGAAGCCCCACAGGTGCACTGTCAATATGGTTCTATTGCTAAAATCCCCAGTGCCCACAAAGCATCACGCAGCAAGATTCCTGCAGCATCTTTACAGCTAAGAGAAACCAGGTTCTGCCTCACGCTGAAAAATCCCTCATCCAGATCAATATGATTCAAATATAATGAGTCCTTAATGTTGGATGAAAAAGTTGTAGTACGGGACCATAGGAAAGGCACAACTTCAGCTTCCACTCCACCTCTGGGTAAACCAGCTTTCAGTTACCATTGCAACACATCTTGTCATGGTACCATAATCTCCCATCTACCATGGTAAGCGCAATCCAGCATCCCAAAACAACCCCTGCTTTGAACAGTTCCCCTCGTCATTTTGCACAGGCACACAGAGAAATGCATGCACACACAGGCACAGACTGGCTCCTTGCTGCTGCTGCCTGGGATGCACAAGTACGACAGAGCCAGAACTATGCACAAAGTGAGGGAAAAGCTCAAGGAAAATGCTTTATATTTTCACCATCTGACTTCAGTCTAAGGACACCCCAACAAGAAAATCAAGGGATGCCATCTAAGGAAATGCGGCTTGACAGGCTTTGTTACACATTCCAACCTTGTTCCTGCAAAGGAGACCATCATCATAAAATATGAGTAATTTTTTTAAATCTCCAGATGACTAGGGTAAATTTATGGCATTTGGGAGCAGCAACCTTCCTCTGAGACCATTACCAGCAAGAATCAGTGAAGTATTTAAATCCATACAACCTCCTGCTTTAAACATATATCAACCCTTATTTGTAACAAGCGTGGTTTACCTGGAAGCCTGGAAATGCCTGTTGGAAGTGGGGAAGAGAGGTTATCCATGGCACGCTGGATCCAGTTCATTTAGGATCAGACATATGATTAGGTCAGCTGATGAGACACAAGAGATGGCCTACGCTTCCAATTATTCTTCACAGTGAAACTTTTTTCAAAACTTTTTCATGCCGAGTTGTAATGAAGTGCATGGACAATTCGAACTTAAAAAGAAGCAGTTTTGGGGAATCCTTACAGAAAATGATGTATCAGGATCAGTAATTGCAGTGATATATAGTTGATTAGCTATCTATCTCCAGACCTACAAACACTCAAATTATTAAGCAAGAAACAGGCTGGATAATAGAGCAGGAATCCAATGACTGAGGAAAGTTACTTTATCAACAAATAGATGTCAGATTTAGCACCAATAGTCTATGACCCCTTTTATCTCTGGGCCTCAAGCACTTTACCAACACTAATTAGCCTTGTGAGATAGCTCTGATACTCATTTTATGAGCACAGAGCAATCATGTCCACTTTATGGGCACACAGCAGTTAAGTGGCACCCACAAGGTCAAAGGAGAGTTCCGGTATCCAGCCACCAAATCTATCCAGCAACTCACTCCACTAGTAATATATTTAACCCCTATTTATTAGATCAGCTCCCATGCTTGGGTGGACCATCTGAGAGAAGGATCCTTACTTTCAAGGATCTGATATTTCCCACAGAAAGACAGCCAGGAACTGCAAAGCATTCCCCATAGTGCAAATCTACACTAACATCCCACTGAATGGCAAGTCTCAGAACCAGCATTTGGAGCCTCAGAAATCTTGTTTTTCCCATAACTGAAGCCAGTATCAGTATTCATGGAGACCCCTAATGCCATATAGACACCACAGTGCATTCATTTCCTCCCTAACCTGCAACCACAGACTAGAATGGAGAGACCATACCCAGACAACACCACTACAAAACTCAGCTTTGCATAAATGGTTGTCAGTGAACCGTGGCTGAGAGGAGGGGTGTTACCACAGCACAAGGAATGAGCTTTAATACCACCCTTCTGATAAAGTGTGGCACAGGCACAAAGTGGAGCTCTGCTCACTCTATCAGCCACAGGCAGGTGTTTTCCTCTACTGCAGAGCTGAGAGGGAGCAGTGATCAAGGCACTCAAATGTGCAACATGTTCAGTTCTGTCACCAACTTGTGGTGTGACTTTTCACGTGCTATTTTGCCCTTGTGTTTCCTCCTTCTTTAATAAAAAGCTGAGAGAACAACTATTTTTCCAAATTCAGCCTCCTCCGCTTTTAAGTTTGGGAGATAAGCTCCCTGGACATTCAGCCACTCAGTATGTATGGAGCTGCACAGATCAAAGAGTTCCCCTTTTTTTTGAAAAAGCTGTAACCAAATAATCAAAAATCATACCCAAAGATGTTCTTTTTGCATGTTTTGAGGTTTTGTTGGTTGGTTGGTTGGCTGGGTTATTTGTTGAGGTTCACAAGCTGATTGCTTTATTATTATTATTATTATTATTATTAGCTTCAGATAGCCCAATCTCTTTTTTGGATTTAGATCAATTTAAAGGTAAAGACACAGCTTCAAAACAAAACAGAAAATGCATTTTACATCTCCTCTCATGCTGTTTTTCTTCTTACACAAACCTGAATGAACTTGTGAATGAGTTCATCAGCTCCATCTCAAAACCAGCATTTTCATCATCTTTTTGAGCTCAAGAAGCTAACTAACAACTTCTGTCTAATTTTACCTGTCTACTTACAAAGAAAACAAATCAGTATTTCATTAGGTACATGTGATGTAAGAGCTACTGTGTAGTTGCACCATGTGGAATATCTTAATGCATCACAGCTACCCCAGGCTCTCTCAGAAAGCCTTAGATGCTGACATTTTTAAGTGTAAATACAGGACATGCCACAAACCCCCTTCCCCAAATACCACCTGTAAGCACTGATTAAACAACAGGATCTAGGGCACGTTTGCAGGTATGCAGAGTGAAGAAAGTGGTCTTCGACTGACACACTGGAGGGAGGACTGGATAGTATTATATAAGAACGGGGCACCGTTTTTTTCCCTTGCAATTGCATCTCAGGTTGTTTAACCAACAGGACTGCTCTTTGCTTGGGAAGATGATTTCGTTATTTCGCCTGCTTAAATTCTGTACCTGACTGTGAATTATAACTTCATTTCTCCTCAACAAACATACAAATCGATGATGCATATATCAGCCAGTTTCACCCAAAGAAGGAAGTCTCAGAAAGGGGCAAGGCTTGAACAAAACCTTTATACAGGCACAGTGACAGCCCCTCTTGGTGAGGAAGGAAGCTCAGGACTCTCTGGAAGCCATCAAGCTTATCAACACCCAGGGAAGAACAACTGTAAGACCAATGATTCAATGAAAGGTGAGAGAAAGACTCATTACCATAAACAACTACCAGTTCCCTTGGACATGCTCCACTCTGCCCTACGCCTTCACAGTTTTGTTTTCATCCTGTGACCACCAGTGACTGCTCACCCTATCCTGGTGACACCATGCCACAAGGTTCAAATGCCTTCCCACTACTCTCAGCTGGCACAAGACATCAAATCTGGGCTCTCATTTCCCCCAAGTTAGAGAAAGGCAGGGCAGCAGGGACGCAAAAGGATATACTGGGGGGTAGGTGCTTCCAGGATCTTCCTGTAGCCTGGTGAGGGGAGGGATTTTAGCAGATGAAAGCCATTCCCTGCACTGCACTGTCATCTTCTACACAGATCATGCACAAACAAGGGAACAAAAGGGATGTGTTTGTTCCAGTTCTATTAGAAACACAAAGACATTGTTTTGGTGGATAATTTGTTTGCTCAGGAAAGCTCAGCTCAATTGCAGGAGTAGCAATTGCTGTGAGGTCCTGCAGATGATTTAAACAGATAAAGCTAAAAACTCCATGTTCAAATATCATACGCCTTATTTTTATCATCACAGAGAAGTGACCCTGGTTTGCTTGTGCAACTACCTGACTTTTCCATGTAAAATAATAAACATGAAAAGACAAGGCTCCCCTTTAGATTAACTTGTACAGTCACTAACTGTGTTCCTAAGACGCTGCACCCACAAGAGATATTCATCCTTCTTGGAAACAGGACTTGCACTAATTCTTCCAAAGTTTTGGTCATGTACGAACAGCATTCACTGGCTTAGCTTTGTCTATCTTGTGGCTTAATCCTTAGCTGACACATTATGCATGCATGTTTTACATTGTTTATATTCCAAACTTTCCCAGCAAAAATGCACAAAATCTAGAAAAACAAGCACACTTTTTTAGAAGTTGTTAGATGCATTCACTTGTGAAGAAAAAGCAGTCACATCTGTGCTACATAAGACGTGTTACAAGGCCAAGATGTAATTATCTCATTGGTGGTTTAAATATAGCTTTCACCAGAGAGAGTTCATCTTCACCCATGCTGTAAATTGGGTTAATTTTTCAGCATGCCAAATGGCAATTTGTTCTCTTAACATGAATGGCTTTAGTAGCATCAGCTGCAGCTTCACAATATTAACATCTACCCTTTAGAACTCTGAAAAATGAATTATTCACCCTAACTTCAACAACTGCTTCATTCTCAAATCAAACAGGCAATATTAACCCTAAATTATTCTGCATTACAGTAAGCAAGAGCTGTCTGGAACAGAGATTAAGTCACTATTTACTCCACTGAAAAACCAGGCATCTGTTTAGACATGCAAGTCTGTGACAGTGTTACCTACAGTAGCGAGAAGTGCTGAGTTGTGAATGTGCAAAATTTTGCAAAGGGACTGCTCAGTTAAAATAGCATTAACTTAGCCCACATAGGATACAGCAAAGTATGTATTTATTTAAATGAATTGCAAAACTAGTGGTGGAATAGTTGGCAGGTACTTCCACAAACATAACAGAAAATTATGGAGAGTATGAAGAGACATAGCTAGTCTGCATTTTTGACAAGGCAACTTTAAAACAAACTTTTATTGATTTCAGTGAAAGTTTCATGATACAATAAATAAACAAGACAACAAAACCTCCCAAAGCAAATAAACAAAAAATCCCAGAAGTGTTTATCTTTTTTTTTCTCCTGTGGCAACCCAGATTCTAAAACACTATTTTGTAAAAAGGGAAGATTTTCTACATGTTTTTCTTGAAGCTGCCCTATTCAGTTTTTCCAATATTTTATCCTGGTTTTTTAGAATATATTTATATTTGTGGGCTAGACTACTTTTATGTACAATAAGCTAGATCACTTAACTCTACATAAAACAGATAATAATCCTACCTCCAGATATATGATGTCTTAAAAATATGTTTGGAAATTATTTTCAAGGACAACCTTTTCTGATGAAAAAAACGGCTGAAACTACAGGTGTTCCAAAGGCACTATTTAGTATCAGATAAACCTGGGAAGTTCCAGGTTCCCTTCCCCAGGTTTCCACCTACAGACTTGTGCACCTCCATGGGTCTGTAGGAGTGTGGAGAGGCACATCAGGCACACCACCTCAGAAATCCACGAAGAGCTTCAAAAGGGGAATTACACTACTGCACAAAGGCTTTCCCTTCTTAACCCCACTTGATACTTTGTACGTGACACAACTCTAAAAAATTCCACATCCCATAAATTCTTACATTTCATCCTTCCTAAGGAGTGGGGAGGAAATGAAGATTGATTCTGAAGTGTGCACTTCAACTTTCTCCCAATTCATGTATTTCTGACCTCTGAGAGAGGACAGCCTCCCTCCACAAGAAACAATGGAGGTATTCCAAGCATGGGATGGAACCACCTGTACCTTTTGCACCCTGTCCCGTCTTTCCTATTTAACAATCCCTATTTCCAGCATGAGCAGGTTCCACAGGAATCGTGAGGAGCAGAGGTACTATGATCTCTGTTGCAAGGGCTGGTGGTGCCCCAGCAGCAGATACAAACCTGTTGCCAACACACTGTGGCTGCCAGACCTGCTCTGGAAGAATTGGGGTTATCTGAGCTATTCTGTCTGCAAAGCCGCCTTCATCTGGGCAGAAGGGGAATTAATTCTACAAAAAGACAATTGATAACGTGAGGTCAGTTCAGTGCAAAGCAGCAGTGCAAACAACCTTCAAAGATTGTTACTGCTGAAGTATCTCTTTCAGAAGGGTCCCCTATCAGCCCTGCCTTCTTACACACAACACTTCACTCTTTTAATGTTCTCTCCTGCCCCTCTTTCTCTGGCTACAGGTAAGTATATATTTCCACAAAGACTAGCAACAATAGGCCCTCACTGTGATTTAATGAAAGGGAATTTAATTTTAGAGCCTGAGTAATTGCCAGAAATGAAATCTGGTTTAAATATTATGGTTTATTTAACACTTCCCTTATTCAAAATGTAGTGCTCTATTTACAACCTAATTAGAAAGTTTTATAGTGTTTAAAGAAAAGCTATTCCCATTAGGAAGCCATCAACAACACAAATCTTGTGCAGATGTCTATAAGACATCCAACAGAAGCTGGCAGCATCAATCACCTGTCTTCACTGTCAGTATAGTTAATAAATTATTACTATAGCACAGTAGTTGAGCACAGAAGAATCAGATTTAACGCAGGAAAAAATTGAAAGATAACAACTGAACCAATAACTATCTTCTCCAGACCCCTGACATCGAAATATTTAACAAAAATCTCAAAGTTCTGCTTTTTACCTTTTGTTGGCATTGTGATAGAACAAATTAATGTAAAATACTGACAGGTCTACAAAATAAATCTGTGTTGTCCATCACAAGCAGGGGCAGTTTTAAAGCCTCCCCTAGACTATCTCTACCTTGCAAACTAACAGTGAACACATTTTCAATACAGAATTCCTTCTAGGTCTCTGAAAAATATGTTAACTTAATCTGTGGACCTTGGAAAACCATCAGGAACACAGAACATCTGTGTGAGTGAAAAGTAAAGTCCAGTCTCTAACCTCTCTATAACACATCTTTGGGTGTGATCCTCCCACCCACAACTATCTGAGCATGCCAGACATAAAACCAGACTGGCTGCCATGCCTTTTCCAGCCTATTTCCTGGCAGCCCTTGCTCTCCAGTGGGGATAAGAAACAATCTGCGGAGTCTGACAATGGGGTTCTTCCTGTGAAAGGTGAGTTGCGCTGATGAAGGTGTAAGCTGCTTGGGTACTGTTCTGCCCTCTTCTCACACCCTGCCTATGATGCTAAAGGCCATCAGATCAGGTGTCTGGAAGCCAGGCCCATCCTTCCTTTGGTTCACAGAGGTCAGCATGCTCACAGTCCCTACAAGCAGTAAAGGCATGCCTAAGAGCTCCCTGATTAAAATCCCCTCAGGCAACACACACGTTTCAGTGACTTGAAATGATAGACCACTGCACGGTAGCTACAAATCATCTGCACCATGCTGAACTGTAATTTTAGCCTATTTGCTTGCAATGCAATCTGGGTCTCTGTAACAGAACCATTTTGTATCTGGGACTGCTTGTGGGAGGAGGTGTGGGTGAGTGGGTGACAGGTGCAGTAAAATAAAGCCACAAACTATGCAGTGATGAGGTTGCCCATAAATAAAAAAGGCCTTCAGGTAGCCGTTTTTCTCCAGACCAGTGACAATTGATCAGCCTTAAACAGATGACCTGGAAACATCTCCTGCATTCCATTTTACCTACACTTCTCTCAATATATTTCTTACCCCCTATTCTGAAAAAAAAGGCCTTAAATCCACTGTCCCAATATCATCAAGCTTTCCAGTGAGCAAATAAACAGTGAGTGCATATTCAAGAGACAGAAGTAGAAATAAGATACGAGGCAACGGGCAGAAACTGATGCACAGGAAGCTCCACCTGAGTATAAGAACTTCTCTACTGTTTGGGTGACTGAACACTGGAACAGGTTGCCCAGAGAGGATGTGGAGTCTCCCTCACTGGAGATATTCCAGAACTGTTTGGACACAATCCTGTGCCATGTGTTCTGGGATGACCCTGCTTGACCCAATGTGGTCCCTTCCAATCCTACCCATGCTGCGATTCTGTGAAATGTGCCCACAGGGCCTCCAAAAAGCGGGATCTGAGAGCACACCTGCGCACAAAGACAAAATTGCAGTTTAAGGTGAGTTACCTATCGCAGACTGAGACAGGACTCATTATTGATTGTTGTGGCTCTCTCTCATCGCTGTGTTTCAGAACACTTGAGAGACTTCTTAGTGCAAACTAGTATGAACAGAAACACTGGAATATGTCCCACCAAGCACTAGGCTTCCTGTGCCAGGAACTACTCTCCCAGTCTGTGTCATTTGTGTTCCCAGCTTGACTTTCTGTCTTTTTTGGTTATTCCAGTTTCGGTATTTCTAAGGTTATTCTCCCCCAGAAGGTTTATCTACAGAAAGTCGTTATTCTGGAATGAGGCATAGCTTTAAACTGCAACACCCATTTCAGAATATGAAATATAATGTTGCTCTTGCAAAGTACTTTATTTTACAATAACTACTTGGGCTGGCTTCCTGCAGAAGAACTTGCTGTGGTATTACAGGAAAGAATGAGATGAAGAAAAGCATCCCTTCCCCATGCCAGAACAGATTTCTTTACACCCCAGTTCAAATTAGTTCAAATTCAAGTGTCACAAAACTTTGGCTGTGAAGAGATATCAACTCTTAGGACGTGCTTGTTGCAATGAGAAGCATCACCATCCACAGCTACTTGTCGCCAGGCCTTTCCTAGGTATCACTGGAGAAAAACCTAGGAGCGGTAGGGCAGCAGTGGCAGCAGGTACCCCATCTTCCCTTGGACAACAGGATGTGAAGCCCACGTAGATGTTCTCCATACCCTCCACGGCAAAGGTGGCACAACACAGAGGCGGGAAAAATCCTGCACACCGCCTTTAAACTGCTTGGACGCCACCAGCAGCACACACAGTCCGGCCCCCCACTTAGAGCTCTAGAGCGCCGCAGGGGTTGCTGCTGCGCCTTCCCTGAGGATGCGTTCCCTACTCTCGAGGCAGGGGAACTGCATGGGCAGAGCGGTGCTGTCCATGAACTCCAGCCCTTCCCAGCACCGCAGCACTGCGGGTTCAGGTGGTGCCATCGGGTGTTAGCCCAAGGTACTGTCCATCCACAGAGCAACAGCACATCCTGCCCTGCAAAGCAGCATCACAATGCCTGCCCGGGGAGTCAGTGAATGGAAAAAAACAAAGATGACCCCTGGAAAAGTTCTTCTGCTTCCCACAGGCCTCTCCCATGTACATTAAGTCATGCTGTTGTGTTCAGAGATCAAACAACTTAGTTTTTCTGACACAACACCCTGGGCATTCATCCCACCTGCGTTATGCTCCCATTTATGCAGAGAGGGTGTTTTGCCTTTTTTATTTCCCTCCAGACATTCACTGGAGCCTGATGAAATCCCAGGCCCTCACCCTTTCAATCACCTCTTCCTCCTCAGCAGAGAGGCTGGGACGTTTCTCACGTTTGACCTTGCCCCTACACAAATATGTAGTGCTGCTTCGTTTCCCTTTTATGGTGTCTCTGCTTATTGCTGATGGTGGTAATTTTAGTTTGTATCAAATCACAGCTAGATTGCTATCCCATAATATTTACAGTCTCCCATAATGTATATTTTGGAAATGTTAATGAAAACAATTTTTAAAGAGGAGAAAGGAATGGCATTAAAATTGCTCACAGAGCATGAAGAAAAAAACCCTGTCTTGTCAAGATTAACTGTGGGTCTCTAACATTATCCTTTATTATTTAATGGCAGTCACAGGCTCTCATGGGGAACAACACACTTCTGAGCCTTCTCAAAATCCCAACCCATTGTTTAGATTTTAAGTTTTGTAGGGCATGGGCTTTGAACCTGCCCCTGACACCAAATCTGATCACTGTTTGCGCATGAGAAGATTGTTTTAATCAAAACTGGAATAGTCTTTCCAAGAAGCAACATGAGCACTGAATACAGAGGTTTTTTCCAGGGGATGCCACTAAGACCAGAGAAGAAGCAAAAAATACAGCTATGGATACAGAATAGCTGGATCCTGCACTCTGCTGCCTAAGAAAAGAATGCCCTATACAAAGGTACAAAACTGGTTACATTCTCCTCTGCACAGACCTCAAAACTTATGTTTCAGTCTAAATTATCATAGATCTACAGTATCATACTCTTAAAGAAAACTAATGAACTGTTATATATTCATCTTTCTCATTACAGACCTGTTGCAGCTTATCACATGAATATTCCAGCTCCTAAGGGGGGAAAAATCTCCACCTGTGCCAGAGAAAAATATCTTCATTTCTCACATGCACTTAAACACTAATTAATTAAATAGTAATAAGTCATACAAGTTGCTTTTAAGCTGCTAATACAAGATGAACCCCTGCTTTGCTGTGCACAGGATGAATTTTTTTAATGGAGTTCTCTCTAGCTGTTATCACTAATAAGGCATTTGCAACAGTTTTTTTCAAAAAAATTGATGTAATTTTGCAGCATTATGCATTATTCTGGGAGTGAAATAAGGGCAAGATTTCATTCTACATCCAAAAAGAGGAGCAGTTCAGAATTCAGAGCCTAAGGACAGGACAAACTAGAGAGACTTTGTGTCACCTGTTGGCACTCCTGCTTGTGCTCTTTTGGCTGCTTTGACCTTTGGGCCTTTCGGAATTATGGTAATTGCGTGAGGATGTCCCACGGGCCACAGCAGTGCCCAGAGGCTGTGCTGCAGTAGGGATTGTAGATGTGTCTAATCACATCAGCCCTGCCTATGAAATCACTGCCCTCTGAAGCTTTTATGCTGGAGGGATCCTGCTGCAGCCACACATGGAATTAGAGCATTTACAGTCCCTGCTAGCAGTTTGTGATTGGAGAAGTGTCAAAGGGCAAGGATTTCATCCAGAAGAGCCAGCAAAATGGCACTTACAAACACTAGGCAGAGTGCTCAGGCTCATTCAGCCTGCCACTTGAAGAACAACATGAAGCTACAGTTAAAAGCTTGTAACTATGCATCAGAGAATACAATCATACCTGTCTATGCAAAGCTGAAAACGTGTATGCAAGCTGCATGTACACAACCATAGCCTTTCTGGGCTAGATACTTAATTAAATTTATTGTTAATGTGGTTAAAAGTAAGAACAGTCCCAGAAAATCTTATGTCTCCTGAGGCAGGCATGCTCAGTTCTTATTTTGAGTCAATACAGAATTTGGACAGCCTGAAATCAGCAGGTTCCAAGTCTACTGAGCCAAAACTAGCTGTCACCAGAACTTGCAAGTTGTGCCTTCAGCAGAATAAGAAAAAACCAAAAAAGGTTATGGCTAAATACATTAGACAGGCATCTAGAACTGGCACATCTGAATGCATTTCACTGTCACCAAGGTTTTTGTTATACTAGTGGCTGCTATCTGCCTTCTGGAGAGAAATACAAGCAAAACCTTCTCCTGTGTCCACAAGAAGCAGCTCTGACAAAGGAGGAGTAGACGAGGAAAAAGGTCTTCAGAGGTGTACCAGGACTGAGCTGGCTCTGGACCTCACAAGCACTGATGGCTTAAAGAGTCCCACAACAAATAAGGCACTGGAGTGATCACTGAACATGTACTACTGAATGTCAGCGCTGCCTACAACTCCAGGCAAATCACTCTGCTGATCATACTCTCTCTCCTCTATTTCAGGTGTAAAAATGACAGAACATACACAACTTCTCTCTACATTTAAATGTAATTTGTTGTTGACAGTGAAGATTCAGAGCCTAGATTTCAGTTAGGGTCTTGAGGCACTCAAGTGACAACAGCATGGTATTTAGAAATCATCTTTGAAGCACAACAGTGATAGTTGCTACCCCAGTGGGCCCTTAACAAGACTTCCTTATGCTTAAAAAGTTTACCTGTCCAAAGTTGTTACCATTCCTGAGTTATTTTAAATTCGTGGACTGTCTATGAAAGTTTGCTATCTTGACCAGCTGAACAGCTTGAAATTAACAAGATCGGTATTAAGGGTTTAATTTGAATTAGAAATGGATTCTCAGAGTTTACTTCAGATACTGTGGCATCTTTCCTAAATAAAATGAACTATTACTAATCTTAACTTTTTCTTAACTGTCATCTATTCAAACAAATAGTCATTTATTAAAACTTCAAATACATGTTTTCAATTACTACCAAACAATTTCAGTTCTCTAGTCAAAAGGATAAACACATGCAACATATAATCACTGCGTTTTGCCCACTCTTGCATAGATTTACCTAATTAGATCACTAGAGCAACAACTAGATCAAAGTCAAACAAATTTCTCAAAGATATCAAACAGCAATTTCTAAACAATATGAAGACCACAGCTTTTATCTCCAAAGATCATAAACACCACTGGAGAGAGAAACTGACATTTATGAGGAAGACAGAGGGGTCTGTTAAGTATTCAGAAGTTGATTGATGATGTCTGACCTTAGCAGCATGGATCAGTCAAAAAATGATAGCATTTTGAAGGATCCTTTTAAAAACACAGACCCATGAGAAACCATAAGAAGTTTCAGTTGTGGGACTTTTCCAAGGTGGTTAAGACTTCATGTTTTTTTAAAGTGACAAGCAGCTACAAGATTCCTAATATCTGAATACATTAAGTCATTCTACTTAAAGATATATAAAAATGACCAAGGTGCAAAAGGAGTGCAAAAGGCTCCAATAAATTTTTCTGAACAACATTTATATTTTAAAACTTTAGAGGTTTTAGACTACGTGACTTTCAGGTTGTTTTGATATCTAAGAAATTCACTCCCAGAAGATCACTGTAAGTAGTTCTCTCTATATAAATAATGCAACTTGATACAGCCAGCAATACATACCAAAAATATATTAATTCTTCTAGAGGATTTATACATTCAGTTTAAAAGTTCCGGCCAACTCTGCAGGCCACCAAAATAGGACTAGTATTGCTTCTGCAGAGGAAAAGATTGCTTCAAGATATTAGAGATCAAAATGAAGATTATTCTGTGCTGAAATGTGTGGCAGGCTTTCTGAAGACCTGTGAAATCTCAACTGTTCTGTTTATTTTCATGGAGGGTGTATCTTCCAGTAAAATGGGAACTGCAGTGTTAAATTCCTGCCTGCTAGTTTGAGGTTTTAAAGGAGATATGTCAATTATACTTTTATTTATTTAGGAAATACTTCTTTGAATGAATACAAAAAGACGCTTAAAAGGCATTACTGCATTTTATGAATTTGAATACAGAACATTACAGTACAAGATTTATGCTCTTTATACCCAGTAGTAAGATCCTTCTCTTTATCAGGTGCTCAGATAACTCCCCTCCTCATCCTTTTCCTAGTTTCCCCATTTCTCTGCAGTAAGTTTAGTTCCCGCTTACCCCATCTTCAAATGTCCTTTTTGATGGACATGATGGAAAGGCTCCCCTTTCTTCATAACCTTTTCTTCTTATTTTTTCACTTTGCTGTACCAGTGCATAAGATCTTTCCATGAGAAGCACAGCTGACTGAAAAGCTGCTAAAACCCCCGAAGCTCACAGAGGCTGAAAACCACAATATCAATACATTTCTAAACAGATGATGTTTTGGACAGTGGGTAATGCAAAATTCTGGGAGTAGATTCTAATCCACTATCTTTCGCTTGGAAAGGATGGAATAATAATGATGGAGCTTGAATCCCCCCTTAACCTTTGCCCTCCACTTCCTTACTTTAAAATCACAATCATCACAGTTACCACTGCATATTGCTTTAAGCGCAGCTGCAAACAGTGCGGTTTTAAGCTCATATCATTTTTTGAGGCAAACCACTCTACTCTGGGCTCCTTAAGTTTGACAAAGTTCCTTTTTCCTAAGCATTTTCTGGAACTCATCACTGGGTAAAAATAGTAAAGAGTTGGCCTGAGGAGCATTTTTTCCTGCCTGTTAATGTATTTCCTGCTAGCTCTGTCTTGTGAAGTTAAACATGTCTCAGAAAGGAGTCTGTGCTAAAGAACCTTCCAATAGCTCAGCAGTTTGAAGCAGACCTAGTATTCATTTCTTCTGACAAAGTATCGCCCCTGCCTTGAGCAGTCCAGCAGCCTCTTTATCACATGGCACATGAAACATCTGTACAGCAAGGCCGAGCTGCTCCTGCTGAGTTTATTATTTCAGTCGCTTCCCAGGCAAAATTAACTGCTTTGTCACCGTGTTCATTTTGACTGCCCCACAGATTAAAGCCATCAGTAATCACTCCCCATCCCTCCAGCGCTTTCCAGGGCAGTGGACTGTTTGTTCCCACACTATCTTCATGAGGTGGGGTTGTGCCACTGCTGATGCAAAGAGCCGGTCAGTTCTGCGGCGGGTGCGTTATCGTCTGCTGGTGCTGCGCAATCTGCCCGCCCTCCCTCCTGCTGGCAGCAGAGATCTGCCCATCACAGCCTACACAAACTTTCGATTAGAAACACTTCTGCAAAAATTAGATGATAAAGCATCATGACACAAGACAGACCGAGGAAGAGACAAGTCTTATAATATGCAAGACCATATCTAAATAATACATTTAGCCAGATGTTATATGGCCCAATTTTTGAGGATCCTTAATACCACCCACAAGTGAAACGTGAAGCAGTGTTTTGCTGAGAAGCCATTAGCCAGGTCAGGATCTTATTGTATGCTCCAGGACTGTAAAATAACAACTGTGTCTAACGAAAGTAAGTTATAGTTTAATATCTATGGCTACACGACTAACAGAAGAGAGGTTAGTGGGCAAGAGGGATCAAAGTAATGCCAGGATGCTTCAGTACTAGCACAAGTTTAAACTTACTAAATTTGTTTTCATTTCAAGTCACTCTATCATTTGAAGACTTATATGGCACACAGCTCACTCACCTTGGATACTGGCCTAGGAGTTGGCTCTGTTTCCCACCTGCAGCCACCATCCCATATCATCCTAACACTGCACAGGAATTAAGTTACAGAGAACTGTGTACCAGCTACAGGAAAGTAAAGGCAAAGGAACATGGGGAAGCAAGGGATGAATTCTTCAGAGACCAGCCTCACTGTGTGGTGCACTGCTCATCAGGGCAGCCTAAAAGCTGTACTCAAAGTCAGGCCTACCTAACTAGCTGGGTACCTTTTGTGTCATGGCAAGATTTGATTCAGCACTTCTGAGTCTACCCCGAAGCTTTCTGTCATCTTAACACCGGGTGACCAGTTCATGTAACAGCAGCTTAGTTAAGGAGCTGAGGACCCTTCTACCACTTAGCAAACACTGTTCTGTGGATCAAGATCTCATTCAAGCAGGGGATAAAATAGCACAGCAGGACACTGGCTGACAGCCCCGGTGCAACCCACAGAAAAGGATGCTTTTAGCACAGATTAATGAAAAACATACAAAGGAGGAGTTTGGCTGAACTCCACAGGCATGAGCAGAGTTCTATTATATGAGAGTCTGGTCCAATATTGCAAACAGTTATTTGCAGTGCACCCTTGCAAATTAACAATCTAGAGAGCTACAGAAGCTCTAATAATCCTTCTTTTTAACTTTTTTCCCCCCATGTTTCCAATCTAGCAGTCTCATAGGCAAAGGTCATCAAGAAAACTTTTTAAAAAGTAGTAAATGTATTTCGCATTTTGATATTTCCATGGAAACCTTTAATACCTTGTGTAGCACAATATGTTCTTTAAACCCACTAAGCTCATGAGAGACTGCATTTTGTCAAGAGAAATGGATAGGCTAGTATTACTGCTGGCAACACACTTAAAACAAACAATGTCTTGCACTTTCCTTCAAGTGTGTTTATCCTACATTTTCCTCTGAAAGAAAATGATCCCACAACATGGAAAAAGGATATTGAATCCCAGCAAGTGGTTTAGGGCTGCCTCATGCAGCAGAACTTCCCAGTACATTTCCTCTGTGTAAACGGCGGCAGCACGGCTCAGACAGCTGATCTCTGACTTTGGTCTGGTGACATATTTCTCCCTGGCAATTTGTCCATAAAAATAATTGGCATTCTTATTAGCATGGCCAGCCAAGACCTGAGTGGGTGTGGAAACTGAAGCTGCAGGGCTTGTTGTTCCAGGTCAACGAGCAGACACCTGGGGATGGGCCTCCTTGCTGCTGCCTGTGCTGCATAAATAGAGTTAAATTTCACTTGCCAGAGGGGTTGGTCCAATGCAAGTCACAAACATTAAGAAGTCGTCATTGTTATAAATTACAACCAGAGCTGCCAACTGGAAAAAGCTTTGCATAGCTGTAAGTGATAATTGTGCAATGCTGTCAAAACTCTATCAGAAACTAGATTATCACACACACCCTAAAAAACTATCCTGTTCCACCTCATTTTTGTCTGAAATGGTGTGAAGAAATTGCAGTTTCCAAAGAAACACATACTTTTTCCTGTTCATCTCTGCCATGTTTAAACACACACACATTCATGAATACCAAGGATTTTCTGTTTGCTCCCGTAGCACACCCACCACACACAAGGCACACGCTGCTACATACTGCACTTGTACTCCCACCTACTGTAAATAAGATAATAAGTTTGCAACACAGAAGATCAATAAAGGTTATAACTAGATATTGCAACTAACTGAATGAATTTAAGCAGTCTGTTGTTTGTCACTGGTAGAAAAACATTTAAAACTGACAGGAGAGATAGCTTTTATAGAAGTTGTATTCCTAATACAAACACTATTTGGGGAGCTGTGTAATCAGCATTACTTCTTTAAAACCACATTTTTTTGTAACCTAGTGAATATTTCTCATAGTTCTAGTTAGATGGGTGGGGTAGAAACAGATAAATTAAGGGGGGAGAAAAAGGATGCCAGCACATCAGTACATCACCACAGAGCTGCCTTCCAGGCACAAGGTGAACCATCAGGACTCGCTCGCAAAAAGTGATGTTTTAAAATTCACTCCCCTTGAGCCTAATTCTCCATTAGGCAAGAGGCGGAGCTCTTATTGGCTTCTAGTGGGAGCAGAATGGGGTCAAAAATAAATGTTTCTGAAAAACTTTTCCATAGACACAACATCAGGAAGTTTTCCTCTCTAATACATCATTACAATGAGATATTCATGGCCTGTGGAATTCACTATCTAAATAAGCAGAAAGGCAATGATTTTCATGCAAATTTTCCAAAATGGCAGCAGGAGTCTTTGGCAGAACTATCACCACAGATTTCTCCACTGCTGTAGAACCATGTTCAGTCCTGCTGTGTTCCACCTCCATCAGCATCTTCATGTTCTCTGCATTGATAAAAATATTAACAACAACTTTACACTTTTTCCTGGTGAAAACTAGGAAAGCTCCTTCCAGAAGGGAGTTTTACCGCCAAGGCAGAAAAGCAATCTGACAAAATCTTGGGGAGCCCACACTGTTCTACACAGGCACACCCCATAAGCTATAAAGCCTTCAAGCTTGGGCAGTCAGGACTATTCATATGAATGACAGCTCTGTATCGGGTCCTTCGAAGCTCCACCTCACCCACACAGGCTCCGTTAGCTGAGCTTCATGCCCAAAACTAGAGCCACAGATAATACACAAGGAAGTAAACAAGAAAAAAAAACCCACTTAACTTCTTTGGTGGTAAAAACAAGAGAGGCTCCTAATGAAAAAAATGGCAACAAGAAAGGAAGTTTATAGGGACACAGTTTTGTTCTGTCCAAAGTTTTCAAAGGATAGCTTTGCAAAACAGGACAGAATTTAATCACCAAGTCCAGGACTGCAGTTACGAACTTAAATCGTCTGAATTTATACCCAAGAGACTTTGTATCTTCCCTTGTAACGATGCGCCAGTCTATTCCTTGGATGCTTGTTCCTGTTTAAGATTCTCCTTTCTTATGCAATAAATCCAGTGGGCTTGTGCACTGGCAGACTCTCAGGTTTAGCGTGTTTCCAGAAACAGACGTGTTTCTGGCTTGTTTTCCTGCTGCCAACATTCTTGTGCCTCCAAGGGAGCCTTTGTAAACATGATGTTAGAAATAGCTTTTGAGACAACTTCCCCAGGTAGAAAATGACAGATACAAACCCAGAGAAACACTGGCAAAACAAATCCCAAAACCCAACCCAACCAAACAGAAAACCCCAACAAAAAATAGGGATTAAAAAAGGCTTGCTGCACTGATTAAATTGCCAAGTGAGACAGAGGAGTCCATTATAAGACTTTCTCTGTATCAGTACCTTACTCTCAGTTTTCTCTATTTCATGCGAATTTTACATTGAAAGAAATACCAAGAGAGAAAGCTGAACTTCTTGATCTTTTGACTCTTACATATTTAAATGGAATAAAACATATATATCTATTTCTATCAATCAGATACAAGACACATATGTCTATCACAGCAACATAAAACCCACTAAGTACAAACAGTCTCATGGAACAGTATATTCCTTTGTATTTTCACCTACCAAAGCTTAATCATTGAATGTACACATCTCTCTGATAACAGGTTCCCTGACTCATTTTGTTAAAAATAGCCCAATACAACTTTACACACTGACATGTGTACACATACAGTGAATAACTGGTCCAAGAAAGTTCCCAGAACGTACTCAGTCCTTTCAGATTCATCAGCATCTTCAGCTTTCAGCTAAACATATTAGAGATTAATAGGAAATCAAATACCTCAAGCTTCACTGAAGTACAGTCAAATGATTTAGCTCTCTGCTTCTTCAGATAAAAGAGCATCTTCAGTAAGAAATGACTCCCTTCTACTGTTACCACTTCAGTCCTTTCCATCCTACCAGGTGATTCGGTACTTAAAGAAGTTACCAGCTAAGACCGACTGTGCATAGAAGTCGGTTCATTTATTGAAAAAATGATGAGAAGGAATGTGCATTTTGGTTTACCTCTCTAGAAACAACCTTCAACAACTCTAAACCTGATGGAGACAGGAAAACCAGTGGACAAATAACATACAAAACATGGAGAGATCATTGCAGATTGTATTTGACAGTTCTCTGCACCACATGTTCTATCTGTAGCACGGAACAGCTGCACGCATGCACACTCCCAAAGGTTCACAACTATAGTTCAGTAACCCCCAAAATTGATATATTATCCTCAACATTGTCTCAGTATCCAGAATTGTTGTCATTTTGACACTATTGATGGTCTATATGATAGTTACTAAATCTTAAGTCACTTTCAAGCAAATCTACTCAACTTCATGACCTCAAGGTAACTTTTAAGAGGAACACTCAGGCACACTCCCCGTCTACCACAGTAGTTACAGGTTTAATCTTAAAAACTTCTTTCCTGAGAAGCAAAACTTCCAGCAGAATATGCTGCTGATCATCACAGGGAAGTCTGCAGTACTTCTCCACTCCCCTGTGGAAATAACTCCTCCACTGTTCACCAGAAATTCCATTTCACAGCCTTCGATCACAACCAACGCAGTACCATCCAGGCATTCTTGCAGGAACAGTATTCCTAAGCTTTTGGAAAGAAACAATAGGAGCTAACTGTACCTTAGAGGAGTCTTTCTTTACGAGCTATTCTTTTTAAGACCGTGCTGTAGAAAATTTAGAGAAGATTTTAATCAATCTATACATGTTATGACAAAATGTATCGAAACAGACATAATTCCATATTCTTTGATAACAGAGCATGTTTTTCTTCCTACCCATCATTCTCCCTTTCTGTATTCAGAATTACAGTGAAGCATATGTTCCCAGTACCATAACCACCACTGGATATCTTTAAAGCTTTAACATATGAAAAGCCTGAGATACACCAGCTTCTTTCAAAATTACTACAGTGAATTATTCCCCAAACAGGATCAGTCCTGTTTTATGGCTTACAAGCAAATATCAGGATGACCTGTCACATGAAACTGATAAAAAATTTGTTCATGGTTTTCATACCATAATTTTGACCTTTTAATTTTCCAATTATTTCTCTCAATAACTGAAAAGATTTGTTTTATGATACTTATAATTTAGGAGACCTTGGCAAGTGCATACAGTATCTTTCAGCATTGCTGCCAAACAACTTGAGTTAAAGTAATAAATCAAGGCATAACTGTCCTGTGCAGATAAGTAGAATTACCAGCAACACGTTTTATAGCTTTAGGATATCAGTTATTTGTATAATTGAAGTCCTACCATCACCTGAGAGAAATGCACACAAAATATAGTCATGAAGCAGCAGTAACATGTTGCACAAACATGGCTAATAATTTTAACTTTATTGTTGCCCTTCCCATTGTGATTTGGAAGAAGATTGCTGGTTAGCAAGTGCAAGCAATTATATACTTCATGCAAAGAAAACTGAGGTGAAAGAGAAGTTTTATTCTTTGTCAGGACACAACCTACTCCTTCCAGACAATTTGTTCTCATTTCAGCTGCCTGAACTTTGGAAAAGCAAATACTTTAACAAATTGGCACAAGAGCATTGTAGTGTCCTTGACACCTCTGTAAGCCTCATGTTAAGGTCCAATCCTGCACCTGCTTTCTCCTATACAGCTGTGTGTACTTCAAGTCATCAGTCCCTTTTTCAGTGCCACTTTTTTCTCTGAGGAAACAGCATAATAGATGGGAAAGAAATGCACCAGCGACTACCTGCATACTACCATGACTTGCTTTATTTTGTGTGCAGTCAGCATGAAAGGACTGGCATTGATTTGTGTAATATCACAAAATACTGAGGTATGAAACATGCATTGTGCATCCCTTGCCATGCTCTGAGGTGAATGTAGCCAGCCTGGAAGAAACTGCTTTAGAAAAGCTTTACAAAAGGAAAGGTATTATTTGTCTTCAATGCCTCACAAGGCTGACTTGGTGCTTTCCTTTGCCTGTCCTGTCCCTGCCTTGTTAGGTGTCCCTGGTCAAGAAAGAGTTCTTCACCCAAATGGGGCTGACTCCACTCATTAAGAAGTGCAACGATTCCTCATCAGCTTTAACCACGTGGATTTTGTGACTTCTCACACCAGCTGAAAGGCCCAAGTAAAGCAAAAGAGAGCAAAGAACACATGGACCAGCAGCAGGCAGGAAAGCAGCCTGTCCATCGTGGCGTCTCCCATCTGCATCTCTCAAAGTGCCGGCTGAAGGCAGGGAATGGTAGACTGTGTGTGCTGGGGCCTCAGGAGAATCTGAGGGAGCGGATGACAGCAGAGCTGCAGCTACTTCCCCTTTCCCACTTTGCCAGTCCCAAGAGCTGTAAGCAGGCATGCAATGTGGCCCAGGGAGAGGGCAGTGACCTGCCAGTAAGGGCCAGTGGCTCTCTCCTGGGAGGGATTTGAGTTGAGTTCTCCATTCCTACTGGCTGACCTGTGGGTGCTGTGAGGCCTCCTCACATATTTCTGTGTCTTCTCTCTCCCTGCCTTCCAGGAGAATGGTGGCAAGTGGGGCACTCAACAGATGGTGAGAGCTGACCAACCCTCATCAAATCTGAGAGGGCTGTGTTTACATCTGGAAAGGTTTCCATGCTTTGTTAGAAGATGAATACAGGTGTGACCATAAAAGGAGTATTTTCACATCTAAAAAATACTGCAAGAAGGGGCTCAGATTTTTATTTGCCAATTATGAAGGCATTTATTTCCATCTTTAAATTCAGACCAGAGAGATTCTGCAGCAAAAGGCATGCTATTCCACTGCCAGAAAGTTAATTTTTCTTCTTCCCTGTGGAACATATTTTTCATTGTGGCAGTTTCTGAATAGAGAAATGTGAAACAGAGGAAGCCTGGAGATCTAGTGAAATTCCATAGGACTTAAAAAGTCTCAGCCTCTCCCTGCTGTGTAGCTCCCCATGGTCTGGGGGTACAGTTATCTCTGTAACTGCCCAGGAGCTTTTCCCAGTATTTTGCCACCACAGAAAACTATCTGTTGTCATGAATTCATTTCTAAGCAACTCTTTTAACTGGAAAGAGTAAACTGCTATGGACAGAAGGAAAAAGAGAAAGATTTTCTTTGGGAAAAAGTGTTGAAACATACAGTCAGCAAAACAGTTTACCAGCACAAGACAGATCTGGAATCTCAAACATAACCTTGATTTGCTGCAGGGCTTCATTTGTCCATGTCTCTGTCTCTCCTCACCCATAAAACCAGTGTTAGATCTTAATTTGCAGAACCGTTAAAAATGCACTGCCATTTACCATCTGTTCAACATCCTACTAACCTAGTCTTGACACAAAACACCTTTCTCCTAGATGTCAAAGTAAGAAGCAGAGTTGCAAGAGTTGCCAAAGAATCTGCCTCTTTCTGAACATTACCATCTTTGAAAATTATATTAGCACTTTAGGAAACTAATTTCAACTAGCAGGCCTGGCAGGTCACTTGGAATGAAAGGCAAGAGGGAAGAAGGTGTTATTTAAAAAATACATCTCAAATCACATCAGGGCAAAAAAGCAGTAAAACTACACATTTGTCTGGCACATTTTGTTGACTCAATGACAATTCCATTGACTCAGAACTCTGAAATCTGACATTACCTTGTTACAAAAGAAGCATTTTCAGATGCATGTTATTTTTCTACAGAGATTTGACTCATTTTTCCAAACTTTAATTTAGAATCAATTGTTTGCTGTGTTATTTTCACACATAAAAGGCAGCACTGCCTCTTATTACCCCACTGAGATTTTTAAAAGCCTAGAATATAGTTGTGGAATAAGTTGCTCCTTTATTTAGGGAGAGGGCAGAGAGGGGGAGGAGAAGCACAAAACCACCTTCAATTGCTTGAATCACTTGGTTAGCCAAACATCCTAATGCCTTTTTGTTTCAAAGAGCAGTTCTCTAAGCCTCTAGGAGTTGCAGATTTGTGAAAGTCGAAGGCTAATAAAACCATTTGACTGTCATTTCTGAGTGGGTAGAAGCTCTCTTCTGAATCCATTTGGAAACGAAATCACCCACACATTTCCATACTTGATAAAGACCATAGGGCAAATGACCACCTGCCAGCAGTGAGAGCAGAAGGGAGGAGGGGAGAAATAGAAAAAACCCCAAACCCTAGCATGAGGTTTTTCAAGCTGTATATTTGTGACAAGATGCTAGAAACTAACATTAAACTAGTTTTTATTCCTCAGTAAACCTACAGAGCTATGGAAAAATATTTTTTAATAAGGATCTTTTTCTACCTCTCAAGTAGGGTTCACAATTACACACAGACTTAATATAAAACAGTTCCACAAATTCACTAAGATCAGTACCATGCCTTATAAGACCTGTCCCAAGCAAGGTTTTGATCTGTGAATCACAACCTTGCATGAAAAGGGTGTGGAGATAATGCTGCTTAGAAATCAAGCATCTTGTCCAAGCTGCGACAGTTCAATCAATCAACTTGTTATCATTATGAGAAACATGTACTGTCTGGAAACCTGCAGTCAGCTGAAGCAACAACATTACCCATTTGTATGCTGAACTGATAAGGCATATTCCACAAGTGGGATGTGGAAGAGGCAATGAAACTTACTTTAGAAAGAAAAAAAAAAACAACCAAAAAACCCAAACCAAACTAAACCCAAACCAAACAAACAAATAAATCCCCTATCGAAACAAACAAGCAAACAAAACAAACCAAAACCAAACCAAAAACCACCACAAAAATTCATATGAACTTTCCTGGAAATTTAGTATTCCCCTCTCTGTGTTGAGGATCTTAACCCTGACAATAGTTCTGTGTTCATCAATGCAATAAACTACAAATTTGGGAAATCTGGGTCCTGTATCTGGTCCAGTGGCCCCTGGATGCCTTGGCACTGTAGAAGGACTGTCCTGGCATGCCTTTTACTAAAAGCCCCCAGCCTACTCTAAAGCCCAGCCTGCACAAAAAAAAGACAAAGTCTGAAATGGTTTCAAGGAAAAATTACTAGAATGATCTGATCTTGAGAACTGATCAGAAGGAGCTCATTTGCACAGCTCAGTGAAAGCAAGATGGAGAGACAATTATTCATATGCAGAAAACAGCACTGATGCCACAGAGCTTTGAGTCACGCAGCTAAAGGCAGAACATGATCAGAATGTTTTCCATTGAAGCGTCCCAATCATCAGAATTTTAGAAACAAGATATTCAAACTGGAAACAAAAGGCACGTTTTTACCATATAGGTAGGTCTTTATTGTGATGGCTTACAGAGGACAACAGTAATTAACTATCATTTAGGACCCACGTTAATCTAAACTAGGTATTTTACAGGAAGATTCTCTAATTCATCAGTACACATCCCAGCTTAAAGCAAAAATTAGTTGGGACTCACGCAATGTGTCATTTAGGAGTTAAAACTCTAAGTCTGAACACAACTCTGACAAATTACTCTTTGCAGGGCTTTCCCAGCTGGGAGTCTGCAGCAGATCAATACATGTTCTTTTGTACAGATATGCAAACAGTTATCAACCTCAGGCACATTCCCTTCACTGTGCAAGGGACGGCTCCTGAGCAAGGCTGGATACTGGCACAGGCAGGGAAAGCTGCCCATACTGCCAGGAGGTGAGGGGAGCTGGAGGAACTGAAGGCACAGCTCCTCTCATGGAGTCCTTGTGGCTCCTCCACAGCCATCCCCACTGCAACACAGGGTTCTTGTTCCCTGCACTGCTACCCGTAAATGCTCAATTAGATTTTATCAACACAAAGTGATACAGGTTTCTAGAACATCCCCATTTTAAAGATTAAAAAACGTTTTTTCCCCTGTTTTCTACAGTCATTCACTAAGCACAGCCACAGGACCTGGTGGAAGGCCAAATGGACAGTTCTCATGTTTCTGAAGGTAGGGATTATGACCTCTATACTATCAACATCTTGTGATCAGAACAATGTTTAAAATTTACACCAGGATGCAAGGTATCAAATGCCAATTTTACATGAACAGAAAGCCCAGATTTGAAGACTTAGCTTATGGCCTCTAAAGCTCAAACATGCCATAGTGGGGTGCAGATTCCTTTTATTAGCAGTCATTCAGAATATTCTATACCGAAGTGATTTTTCTGCTAGCAAATAATGCAGTACTCTTAAACTTTCTGCAATAAAAGCTTTATACCACATCATTATTAATTTATCTCATAAATGCTATTATCTTCAGGATGTTCTTCTTAATAATTCCTTAAAAATTGTGAAAGCTGGCTGAAAGCCAGCCATAGTGACACTGAAATGAAAATAAAAGATCTCTGAAAGCTGAAACACAGAGTGATACTCATCAAAAACTAAAGCAGAATGTCAGTGTGTTTTAGATGTTGACATTTTAAGTAAACCATGACCTTATGCCTCTGAAAACTTCAATGTAATTGTTATATGGAACAAATTCCCCATTAAAACTTCAAGAGATAGAGCCTTAAAAAAACGTAGAGAAGAAACATCCAGCTCTTTCAGCCCAAGAACATTGTATTTGATAATTTCTCATGCTTAAATACACTACACAACACTTGACTGTGTACCTTGTTCTGAGCTGTATGCTCAGAACAGCTGAAAAATGATGCAGAGCCAGAGAATTAAATGCCTTCATGTGAACTAGGAGCAGACAGTAGTTATGAAAAAGAGGATAGGCAGTCAACAAGGTGTGACAAAGACTGAATTGCACGTAGGTCCTTATGTAAGGCTTTTCTCTACGCACCACCAAGATGAAACTTCAAGTGAGGACATGCAATTTGACAACATATAGCAGCTCTCACCACTAAACAAAGAGAGAAACTGCAAGCCAGAAGACTTAGCCTTTCTTTCTCCTGCTGCTGTTCTGTTGCAAAAAACAAAAGAATCACAAAACCTCCTCAAGTCACAGCTTCTTGCCAATGAAAGATAGAGAAAAAGCATCTCAAGAATTGTTTTTTTTTCTTTTCTGGGACAGAAATGGCTCATGTTTGTACAGTGATACAAAGCAGAGCAACTTCCACAGCTTGTTGAGCACGTGCAAGCATAGTTCCATGTGCCTGGGCAGAAACACCAGCTCTGTCACACTGATTTCAGGACATCTCTGCTGAGCTACAGTGAAGCACACACAAGAATAACTGGGGGACAGAGTGAAAGTGAGACTGAGTTTTGCTAGGGAGCTTGCCAGAGAGGCCCAAAGGAAGAAACCCATCTGTTCTCTTATGTCTAAGAGAAGGACACGACCACATGACTCGGCCACAACACTAATTCTCCATCAGCAGAGATCAGCACAGCCTTACAAAACAGGGGAAGCAGTGGATGAGGCTGTGCAGGGCTGCTGGTGTCCAAGCAGGAAGAGGAAAGGCTGTTTTGGTTATTCAGAATCTGGTCTCCCATTCCCTGCTCTGTGGGGATAACTTTTAAAAATGTGAGGTTCAGGGAATTTCATTTACCTTGAGCCCAGTAGCAGAATATCATCTCACCTCAATGAAAGTAATGCAAGATAGAAAAACTCTGCCTGTCTTCAATACAATTATCAATCAGGTGTGTGTGGAGGGGAAGATAAATCACCGTCAACACAGTACTTAACCAACTGTCATTCATAATCTGAGTGCTTTCCTTCATCCTCTTCCTCCTGATGGGGAAGGTAAAAATTAAGGATGTTTGTAGCAACAGTGCAACAGGCTATGAAGAATGTCCCTGCCAAGTAATCCCAATACAGATCAGGCCTTTGCAAGACTCACATATAAAACAATCCTGATATCCCAATTTCATCTGTAATAATTCAAGTTCCTATTATTGAGCCTTTCACTCTTAGAGACTGTTTATTTCTGTCACAGCCAGGGCATCCTGAGGTGGTTCTCTGGACCACATGAATAGTACATAAAGAAACTGCAGTCAGAATGGAGAAAAGAAATGAAATGTATTTGATCAATGTGGACTGTGAGCCAAGATGAAGCAGAGATCGAAAAAAGAACTGGGATTTCATGAACTGAAAGAAGATGCTGCTTTTCCTTACTGGTCCACAAGGCAGGACTCAGGCTGTCTGTGATGCGCTAGGATGGGCTTAGGTCTGTATGATTTTCAGGTGTCACAGAGATGAGTGTGCAACAAACACAAGGAAGGAAGGCTAAAGAAATAAAGTTGGGTTATAGTTTATATGAATAGCATCTTTACTTAAAGACCCAACCACACTGTGTTTGGTAGATACTAAACACTGGCTTACAGAGCTGCTCACATCAGCATCCCAGGGCGCTATCAACACTGTTAAAATGGAAATCCCTCCAGACACTGCCACTGAAACCAGCTTTTTCATCACAAAATCTTACTTTTACATAGCATTTTAGGCCTGAAGCAGAGTACAGTGAAAACATCTCTCAAGGTACTTGAAATAATTAAAGAGAGACGAAAGGAAAAATTGGGAGAAAATATCTGGTTGAAAACCTCAAGATCACAGGAATTATTTAAAATATTAAGAGAGGGGAAGAGGAGAAATGGGACAAAAAAAAATCACTTGGAGGCTATGCATGTTGCAGATGAGACTGTAAAGCCCAGGAGTATAACTAGGATTGCTTCTCCTTTGAAAAACTGTTCAGCTGTATTTCTATTTTGCAAAGAATAAAGATGTCATAACAAAAATTAGAGATTATAAACAGTAAGAACAACTGAAGGAGGATTTATTTGTTTGTTTGAATGAGACAGAGACAGCACACACATACCCAGGAGGCCCTTCTGAGATCCCAGCCTTGGGGTTAACTGGCTTCCAGTCTAATCTCCAACAGGAGGTCCTCGCACTATAGAGTACTGCACATGAACACAGTCCTAATGTAAGTCAAGCTACAAACAAAGGAATTGCTGCCAACTGATACAGAATATGTAATTCTTGAGTCCTGGAATCAAGGAGGTGGTTTCCTGCTAATCTCCAACCCCAGCTCAGTGATATCAACAAACACAAGCTTCCGGCAAACCAGTTCCAGCTTCTTCCCGCAGCTGGAACTGGTTGCAGGTTTTTGCCCTGGGCAGATTTTTCATGGGAGGAAGCTCATCTGTAGTAACACAGTTACCCTTGAGACTTCTACCAGCCTGTTAACATTTGGCTGTGATTGGCCAATGGGTTAAAAAAGGGAGGGGAAAAGAAGAAGAAAGGAAAATACATGCAGAAGGAGCTTCATCTTGTGTGCTCGTTTCCTATGGAAACAAGGCTAAACCCAACAAATTATGAAATGAACACTCAGTTTGGTGCCAGTTCTGTTTAAGAGCATCAGATGACAGAGAAACCTCAAGCAGTTGAAAGTATTTGCCCTTCACTGTCTCAAGCAAGAATGTCAGCAATAATTGCACTGATCTGTTTTTCATGATGCATCACATTATGGCAGTGCAGTGGGGAAGGGGGGAAGGAAGGAGAGCGAGCAGCTATCACTAGGTTTTGAGCACATGGTTAGCACAGAGAGACTCCAAAAGTGAAAGGCTGCTAAGGAGCCAAATTAATGATGTCTAACTGGATGGTCTGGACTCTTTTTCTGATCACATGTCCTGCGCAGAAGTCACGAAGCTTGCTCCTCACTGACGTGGTTGCCATATATAAACAATGCATAGTACACATAAAGGGAGGGTAAAAAGAAAATATACAGCTATCTGTGTATTTAAGCTTGCCAAGTGTTGCCATTTGCCTATATATACAGATCTCAGAGCTACTAAAGAACAGAAAAAGCTCAAAACGCCTTTGCATTTCCAAGCATCCGTTCTCTTCTCTGTAGAGTGACTCCTCTTTTAATGTCAAGACGAACATTCTAAGTTAGCCAGACACATTCCAATCCAGCAGAAAGGAATTATTTTCCAAGCCCAATCTAAGTCACTTGCTCTTAGTGCCATGTAAAGCTCTGAATCATCCAGTAAACATAACTTACTTTTAGGGAGGCAGCTTTGCAGAATAACTTAATTTCTGTTCTTCAGCACCCACAAGGAGCCATCTAAGTTGCCCACATGCAGAAAGACAGTAACTCCACCAGGCAGATAACCAAGCTAAACACCAAAGGCTCAAGCACCTGGTACATGATCTAAAAGAAAAGCCTGTTTAGGTGAATCAACAGCAGAAGATGCAAAGTATTTAAAAGACTCTTGGTCTGATTCTAGTAAAATTCCTTACTAGCTTAGCAATTGCTTTTCCAGATCTACCACTCACTGGCTCATCTGCTCGGGACAGAGACCACTGTCTACCGCTTGTTTCCCTGGGGCCCAACAAGGCAGCTTTGCTGGTGGCTTCTTTACGCCTCCAGAGAGCAGACTCTGGGATCTGCCACTAGACAGATAAAACAACCTTCGGCTTGTACGGAATTGCTTTGTCACAAAGGAAATCTTATCCAAGAACAACAGTTCCCCTCTTCAGTTCTCTAACAGGGTTGCAAAATCCTCTGAAAGAGGAACTTGCAGTATTGGCCCTCGACACACAGTTCCCAGCAGATGAAAAGAAAGGCTGCTCTTTGGCACTGCTCAGAAGGAAATCACGATCTTCACTCAGCCAGCTACTGGGCAATGCCACGTCACCCTTCTTTCTTCCAAGCTTCACCCAGTACCACTGAGTTACAAGCATAACATTTTCCACTGCAAAACAGTGATGCCTCCCTACAGCTAAGTCTGCCATCACATTTCCAGGAGTACTCCTACCTCTTTATTAAAGACTTCATGGACATGGAACAATCCATCTTCTGGTTATTGGTCAGAACAAACACCTCTTATTGTTCCTTTTTTCTTTAATTTCAGGTTCCCTATCATTAGACACTATGCCGTATTTAGAGAAAGATGTATTCTATCTAACCACAATCAATAGTTATACAAGACCTTGTCTTAATATCCCCCTTGGAAAGTTAAAGGACACCATTCTGACACTCAAGTACTCCCAATTAATTACACAGGGCCTTATTTTCCAGTAGAAATAGTAATTTACACATTCACACAACTGTCCCTAAAGATCAAGCCTTTTTGGAGACAGCCATATTATCAAAATGCACAGACATTTGGCTAGTCCTAATTTATTCTAGCATTTTACCAAGGAACTATGTAGCTTTTATAGTCAGTAGGTTTTCATTTAGTCAGACAAAACAAGGATCTTCACAGAATTTGTTTCTTTGCCCAGCAAAACACAGTTTTTAAGAGCAATCCACTAACTCAACTGGTAACACAGAGAGGTAAGCCAAAGGCAATGTCCTTATTGCAGCCACCAAGAATCAATAACTCAGAATAGTCTAGGACAGGAGTAGGACAGTCCACTTAAAATATCTGGATGTAGAAGACAATCAATTGTTAATTCTAAAGCACACTTATCATAACAAAAGTAACTTCCTTTTCCCCAGGTGATTTTGAGACAAACAACAGGTCCCTTGCTGCTGCCCATTCGGAAATACGAAGCCAGAGTTTCCATGTCATGGAATGGGAAGGTGTCATCTTTCTGTGGTGTCACTTACTCACTAGCTCGCACCACCCACACCACTGCGAGAGAGGACTCAGCTCTGATGGAGCAGGTTTTCCCCCAGGCATGGATGCAAACAAGCCAAGGTGCTAAAACATTCAGAGGGAGAGAACTGACATTCAGGCTGCACACTGCCAGTCTGCTGTGGAATGCTCAGAGCTACCTGCAAACTCATACCTGGCAGCCCACACTTCCTGAAATGCCATGTCAGCCTCTGCCCCTTCTGATCCTCCCCCCCCTAATGCTAAGTATTAGGTTATTTCACATGATTTCCAAGTCCCTCTGGACTCTGACATAATAAAGTAGTGAAGTTAATAAGTAATCACTAGCAGGGGTTTCCTTTATCTGTCCTCTCTTATGTTAGAGGAAACCAGCACATTTGCTAAGCCCTTGGCCCCAGCTAAGGCAACTTAAAGTACAGAGCCAGATGTTTGGGTTCCTGACACAGTCACTTAGGGAGAACTGGATGTCTCAGAAAAGTGGTGTTCCAGACTCATGCCATAACAGGGATTCACCTACATCCCACTGTTACTTTTGTACGTGAACGTCTCTAAGTCCCCATTTCTCCCTAGGATACAGGTGTTGGAATGAGAGCTGAGCACTGGATGTCTTCATGTAGCTGGACATGAGACCCCAACTGAGAGATGCCTACTGAGCACTGAACTTGAGGTTCACTCTCAAGATTTCTCTGGCATATGTGTCAAGCAAGAAGGAGGTCATGCTGCCCCTCCTCAGCTTTAATTAACAGTTTATTCAGCCAGGAAAAATTAAAGATGTCCTACTCAGTTAAAGAACATTGACAATTATGGTACCCACCTTCCTGCACTATCTGGCTGATCTAGATGAAGGCACTCCCTAAATGCAGTCAGAAAGCAAACACCATGGGAGCAGAAGGAAAACATGACATCACAGCCCCATGGTTAAAACACTTTCATGGATGTGGGAGAGCTCAGTGCGAGGTATCATTCCAAGAAACATTAAACATCTGAAGAGCCTGGAACTACATCTAGGTTCAGTCAGCTCTCCTCCCTACGGATGTGGTTATTGCAATAGCACAGGCTGTTGAAAAATCAGGACTGAAGCATGCAATTCTGATGAATGATGGCAATAAATTAGCATGTGATGAGTCTTCATCTTTTAAAGGCAGCTCTCTCCACTCATCTCTAGTGCTATGGATCTTCACATTACTTTGAAGAGATGGCAAGATAAAAAACACTGCAAAAGCATTACTGAATACTATTTTCTCCTCTCTCCTCTCCTTCAATTTATATTTATCTCATCATTTTGCCAGTGAAAATCTTATTTGATAATCTCTCTAAAATCTTCTGAAACAATTTTAGAAACCTGAGTCAACTGGATGTTGAATTTTGACAAGTTTTTGAGAAAAAGAGTTATGCTTAACATGTGATCCAAAAAGGTAATCTCAGATATTTCAATTTTTAAAAGATTTTCTCTGTAAAAAACCAACCTAGATTTTCTTCAGACTTTTTTAGCCCGTCTGTCTTCCCTCAGAGACAGCTGCTTCCTTGTTAGTAGTAGCAGAAGCAAATAAGCGTAAGCCTCATGACTGATGATACACACCACATCTTGCCATAGATTCTCAGTAAAATGAATCTCTAAGATCAAGCGTGTCATTAAAATCACCTTATAACTTTGAGACTGGAAACTGTACATAAGGAGGCAGCATGCCTGAGAGACTAAGAAAGCACAAAATCGCCCAGAGCATCAGGTAGAGCATCAGTCGCGCTGCACGGCTGTTTAGCATGGAAGCAGCATCTCAGTTGTGTCGTCCTGACTGAGATACAGAGGGAAGTTTATGAAATGCCTTTTTCACTGTGCATTAAGTTACCAACGCCAAAGCAGCAAATCCCAGAATCCACATGTAAGTAAAAGATATATACTTTACTAATGTGTGTGCATGGAAGAAGGAGACTGTGAAGGGTACCATGACTTCACGGAATGATAAGCTACACACAGAGTGTGCCTCTTGATGGACTGCTGGGAGTCATCAGTGCACAGGAACTGCAGGCAAACTGATAAGAGCATCAAAGGAGGCTCTTACCATTTGCATTAATGTAATTGGCTGTAGCACAGGGATGTAGACAAAAGATAATGATGCCAGTAGTTTGTTATATTCACTCATTGTTCTTCCTTCTCCTCCCGCAATTAGAGCAACTATACACATAATGCAATGCAAAATTATATTGCCCAAATTCGGTCTACCAGCCCCAGCAGACAGTTTCTGTTTAGTTTGTTGTCTTTCAACATGCAGCACAATGCAATATCAGAGGCTTAAGATAGATAGCAATAAACAGCATGGGCTCATTACCAAGATTCATTACCGATTATGCCATCAACATTGAGCTCTGGTTTTTCCAAAATGAAACATTTGTTTTCTAGCAAGAGAAACATAGCTGTTTCTGTGACAGAGTCCTGTTGAAGCATCCAGTTCGTAAACAGGGACAGAATATGTCAGGTCTGTTTAAACCCTGGACTGGATAAAGTCACTCAGGTTTTCCTGGAAGGATGTATCCCCCTGTTATCTGGGACAGCTCCTGTGTCCTGTCAAGATGCAGGAGTGATGACAAAGTGGCTTGGCAACCATCTTGTCAGCAGCAACAACAAGAAGGAAAGAATAGCACAGCTTAGAAACAAGAGAACAAACACACACCGTTTCCACCACTGTGACCTTTTCCTCACAAAGGCAGAGAAAGTGCTGTTATCAAGAAGATATTAGAAGGGACCTTGGAAAAAGAGCGCTGCTTAGCTGACTGGTGGAGATTGTTCTGTCCTCGTTTGAAGTGTTCAGGAGAACATTCTGAAAGTACAGCAAGGAATTCCTAAAAAAAAGCATAGTAACTGATAACCCAGAAAGGGCGAGGAACGGTCTTTAACTGAAGTGTTGCATTACAAATGCAATTCTCCAATTTTAAACAAAGCAAGTGCAAAATACATGGATGTTTTGATCTGCAACAAAAGTCTATTATAGTGGAACAGTTTATAACTTAAGGACCACCACTAATTCTCCATATGAGAGCCAGAAATATCCTTCATTTGCTTATACAACAAAAGAGTCATTATAAAGGCAGAGTCTGCTGAAGCTACCATCAACGCTAAGAACAAATGGAAAAGCTGGGTGCACTTAAGGATAACAACATTAATCATGCTTTCATTGACCTTGAATCAAGGACTAGAGCTGGTGCATCTTCTGGATTTCAAAGGAAAGTGTAAGCTCCTGTGCATACAGGAGTACCTATCTGTCTGTCCATGTGGGCAGCTCAGAGGTTCCAGTTACAGGATTCCTCACCCTTACAAAATGACATATCATTAGGAAATAAAATTCAATCATACACTGAAATTAAGAAAGTGAAAGAAATTACCTGCCCTACTTTAATCCTACGATAAGATCTATTTCAAAAGGGAAGGTTGCTTTTTTTCCAGCTTGCCTAATGTGCATTCTTCAACCACTTCTGTTGTGCACATCAAAATGCCTTGGATAAGATTTAGCCAGAATCAATACTATTTAGCAAGGTACTATTTACCAATTCTTGTTGCCTTGGTAGGTGAGAGAATACAGCTCCTTAATGAGGTTTTACAAGCTACTTTGTTTCCTGCTTCACATTACTTAATTCTGGATGCAAGATAGGGAAAAATAATGAATTTCTCAGTAATTGAGCCCTCAAACACAAAGAACATCTGTGCCTTAAAGACAGGAGTCTCACTGACCCCATCCAAAGAAATTCAATGTTGGCAATGAGTTATCACTCCAGATACCAGGTGGGATTTACATTCCAGCTTGAAAATCAACTCCTGCTAAAGGAAAAAAGTTTCTGCTTCAGAAGGATTTTATATAGAGCTGAACCTGTATGATCACCATTCAAACATGGAGGCTCAATTCTTATTCCTATCAAAGCTGCTTAAGGTATCTCTGAGATACCTTATGGTATGAGAAGTTCCTGGTTCCTTATCCAGAGAAAAACAAGACCTAAATTCAAGTGGGAATTCAGCATCCTAAAAGAAACTGCATTTGTCAACTAAATTATTTTCCAAAGTAAAAAGTTCAAGAGATGAAAACTTTGTCCACATGTGAAAGATCTGAACGCAATGGTGACAGTAGTGGGAAACATAGATTCATTCTCTATTAAAGACTTTTTCCTTGACTAGCAGAGTCACATTGCACTCTCTCTGAGTAGGCTGAATCCTCCTGAAATAAAAAAGGGAGTCTTCATGATATGAGGTGAAGAAAGAGACATTCAGGAAAACACATTAAAGTAAACATGTAAAAGCTCCAGTTTAACTGGTGGGGCTGGAACTCAGGGATGATTTATCAAGACTCCACTAACACAACATTTAGAAATTTTAATAAGAGGAGCTAGCAGCCACTAATAGGAGCAATATGCAATTGAGTCCAGAAATGATGGACTGTTTCCAGCTCTGCCACTGACTGGAAGTATGAAATGGTCTGAGTGCCAAGGCAGCATCATTAAGACAGCATCAGTATGAATTACTCATTTTTGCCACTCTAATACAAAGGAAAGATCTCTTTGTAGATTAATAGAAACACTGCTAGATCATCTTCTGTTTGCCTCCAGAAAGTGGGATCTGTTTTTCCCTACTTCATAAACAGAGCTTAAATTTTGCAATATTCATTCTCTCAGTTTGTATTGCCAGAAAGGTGCATGAAGACACCACATATGGGAGTACAAAAGAATTATATATTTCAGGCCCCCCAATATCTGGTTTTGTTCCGATGACACATGCCTCAAATTCTTAATTTGAATAGCTAGGGAAGAAACTTATTAAAATTTTGAGGAAAAAGGGAAAAAATTTGCTTTCTTCTCTATCTCTCTGAGTCACCATTTTCTTCATATGTAAACAGAGGTTTTAAACTCATCTCTGGTTCAGTCACCACCCTACAGTAAGTTCATCCCCACATTTCACCAATGCTCTACTTTCTCCCTCTATCACCACAACTCGTGGCCCCCAGCTTTTTGGGCTTTAGTATGAGCAATTTAGTTTCTTTATTGCCATTGGTCTTCAGTGTGAATTGTTATCTGCTAAAAAGTTGTCTAAGCCCACAAGCAGCCGTCAAAGAAACTTTCAGCTGCAGCAAATGTAATTTGAACAAGTACAGATGGCAAAGTTGAAAGCTTATTTCTTTCTAGGTAATAGCAACACATTCAATCACCCAAAATTGCATGAAGTAAAGAAAGGCAAGGCATTCTACTGCTGCTTCTTTTTCTCCTTTGCGTAGTTCACTCCAGCCTTTCTCTGGCAGAAGGGAAGGGATTATGATGCACACGGCAAAATAAATTGTAAAATTTCCTTGGATCGGCCAACAGGGAAGAAAAAGAGACATTGCACATCCACTGTGTCCTGCCCCCATCTAGGAGTGCCTATTCCAGAGGTAAAACCTGGCAAACCACATCTTTCAGCTCAAACAGGAAAGCTTCATGGGTTTTGGGACAAACCCTCAGCACAGAAGACCTAACAGACGTGTGCTCCAAGATGTGACCTGTGTCAGAGTTTGACCAGAGAGAAAGTAGAGCTGAAGAGCTGAAGTTTTCAGCTTTGTTAACAACTGCTAGACATCCCTAGGCTAGACCACACTAAGCTTTCCCTTTTTATACAAAGAAGAAATGGGAACAATTTTAAGACAACAGTAGAACATTTTACATTAAGGGCTCAGGGAAATATCTTCAAATTACCTATAGCAGCTTGCCCTCAAATTTTTATAGTCTGGACCAAAAAAAAACCCCAAACAGGCAGTACAAACACATGGGAAAACAAGTGATCCACATAAAAATCCCTCCAATATCCTCACAACAGCTTCTTCAAAGGTAACCTTATCAGTAAAACACAGGTATTATTAACACAGTGTCTCTAGGGACACTGCTAACAGCAAGACTGGGAGCCTACTCACAGGTTATGGAGTTGCTGTACTGGGCATCATATGAGACAAGAAGTAATGCATGCACATTTAATTTTTAACACAAGAGCTGAGTTGCTCCTAACCTACTCAATTTTCACCACTAAATTCAAGAGAAACAACCAAAGCATGATTTAAATCATTGAGAAATTCAGCTACTGCTTAAGCATTCAGCAATGAAGACAGCACATGGAAGTCCAGTTAAAAACAACTGAATGCACAAATCAGCATTGCAGAGAGTCTGCCACTTCTGCTCTTTTTCGTTCTATATGGCTGAAAAGGAGCAGAGCCAGGTCACAAACACATTGCAGACATTGGTTTTCTGCAAATACTCTGGAGCCAGGAAACTGCCCGCTGGGAGCTTGGTCGCACTCACAGAGTCGTTCCTGAGCTGTTTCAGGTTCTGGTTCTCAGGTTCCAGTCCTGCAAATGCTGGAAGGAGAGCCTCAGCCCACACCACCTCCCCATCAACAGGGGAAATAAATAGAGTTTCCCATAGATTTACTGTTGGGTTTGCTGCGATTTACTTAAGTTGTTGATTGAAGCTTTTATTTTGCAGTTGGGATATTTATAACCTTTTTCTTCTCTGAGGATTCAAAATGGTAGAGGTCAATCTTTCAGTGTTACCATCTGTCTCAATGGGCACTAACACATGAGGTGTCTTGTCCTCCACCTGCCTAAATACATGATACTTTATCTGAAATTGCTACTGTATCAGGGCCCCATTTGGTTCAAAATAATGGAAGTTAACACTTTGAAAGTTACAGTGAAGCAGAAGGGAAGAGAAAGGAAAGAGCCTGATTGTCTTAGGAAGCAAGGCCAAAAGTATCACAGAACTATTCATATTAACATTTTATACTTTATACCACCTCCAGATCTGTAAACTGGTCCTCTGAATCTCAAGAGCATCCTTTAAGAATGCCGTAGAAATCCATGTTGTTTCACATTTTTGTCAGCATCTTGTTTCCAATATGCTAATTAGAGGGGAAGCAATTAGAACAAAATTAATTTAGCCATCTATATTTGCTGTTCCAAGCTTTCCCCAAATGCTGAAGGAAACTGACAAATACAAAGTCAGCATGTCAAAGAGCTATTTCTAGCCTGTCATACAAGGTGTGAAGAAATACATGGCATTTGACTGGTTTCTCCTGTCCCTACTGAATTTATGGCTTTAAGCATCAAACTGTCAGAAAGGGTGACTGTCACTGACTGGAAATGGTAATTGCTTCCAACAGCCCATGCGATGATGCTTATATCACTTTAACTAAGGCATGCTGTCCAGCCCAGCTGCAGACTAAAAGAAAATCCCCCTGTTTAACAAAGCCAAACAACTTGGAACTAAAAAAAAAAAATAAAAA